>JAQQSK010008935.1:0-13298 GCA_028658325.1 Potorous gilbertii
GCTCTTCAATGGGGGCTTATCTGCTGGTTCTCAGGTCGGGGCAGGGCCACCTCTCAGGCTCAGTTCCCTCAGGGGGTTTATACAGAGATCCTTTGTAGTGGAGCTGGGGTGGAGCTCCAGCCTGCTCTGGGAGTCTCTGGCTGAGCTGCCTCTGCCTCTGGTGGAGCTGCCTCAGCCTCTGCCGCAGCAGCAGCAGCCGCCTCCCAGGGGGTCTGAGTCCCGGAGATACCCTGCTCCCCTCTCAGCCTGTCTCTCTCACTGACCTGTGCTTCTGTGGGTGGAGGGACCTTCATGGCCGCTGGAGATTCAGGTCCCTGATGCCTGCTGGGCTCTGCTGGCTCCTCTCAGTGCCGCGTGGCCAGGGCGGGGGAGAGGAGCGCTCGGCCGGGCAGGACTCCGCTCCCGTCCAGGCAGAACTCCGCTCCCGTCAAGGCAGGACTCCGCTCCCATCCGGGGTACCTTTGCAGTCGGTTTTTCAGGGCTCTCTGCAACGGAAATCTACTTCACTGTGTTGCTGCGTGGCTTCCACTGTTCCAGAATTTGTCAGGAGTTCTTTTTACAGGGAATCTATGGGCTGTGGATTCGGAGCTAGCAAATGTGAGTCTTTCTACTCCGCCATCTTGGCTCCGCCCCCCAATAAGTCAAATTTTAAAGAACACATCATACCTCAATTGACAAATGATCAAAGGGTTTGAACAGGTAGTTTTCAGGTGAATATGAAAAAATGCCCTAAATCACTACTGACTAGAGAAATGCAAATCAAAACAACTCTAAGGTACAACTCACACCTATCAAATTGACTAACATGAAAACAGAGAAATGATAAATGATGGAAAAAATGTGGGACAATTAGAACACTAACATATTGTTGGTGGAGTTGTGAACTGATTCAACCATCCTGGAAAACCATTTGGAATTATACCCAAAGGGCTATAAAACTGTGCATACCCTTTGACACAGCAATATTTCTCCTAGGTCTGTATCCCAAAGAGATCATAAAAATGGGAAAAGGACCCACATATACAAAAATATTTATAAGCAGCTCTTTTTGTGGTGGCTAAGAATTGGAAACTGAGGGGATGCCCACCAACTGGGGAAGGGTGAACAAGTTGTGGTATATGAATGTCAGGGAATAGTATAGTTCCATTAAAATGATGAGCAGGGAGACTTCAGAAAAAACCTAAACCTGGAGCGACTTACACGAGCTGATGCTGAGTGAAATGAGTAGAACCAGAAGAGCACTTTACACAAATTGTGTGATGTCTGACTTAGATAGACTGATATTTCTCAGCAATGCAAGGATCTAATGCAACTCCAAAAAGATTCATCATGGAAAATGTTATCCACATACATAAAAATAATTATTGAGTCTTAATACAGACCATAGCACACTATTTACTTCGCTTTGTTGTTTCTTTGTTTCTTCCTTCTGGTTCTTCCCAATGGTTCTAATTTTTCCTCACTACATGACTGTGGAAATATGTTTAATTTGAATGTATAACCTATATCAGATTGAATGCCATCTTGCGGGGAGGGGAGGGAAAGCAGGAGACAGAAAATTTAGAACTCAAAATCTTATAGAAGTGAATGTTGAAAACTTAAAATTAATTAATTAATTTCAAATTAATTAATTTGAAAATTCCAGTTCTAAAAGTATGATCTTAAAAAAATAAATAAGAGTAAAAACCAATCTTAGTTCATGAGCCATACCAAAACAGTCATGGGGGTTTGACCCTTGTCTCTTGATCACTGAGCTCTAGAGTATTGGGCTGAATCTAGTGAGTTGAAATCCAGTGGGAATAAAAGTAAGGTCCTGAACTTGGGTACAAAAAGATCAAATAAATTTGGGAAAGCATGAACATTAGGCAATTGTTCTGAAAAATATCTGGTGGTTTTAATGGACTGTAAGCTACATATAAATTAGCAGCATGATTTGGTAGCCAAAAATCATAACCAGATTTTGGGATGAATTGAAAGGCCTAATTTCCATTATCACTCCTGGGTTCATAGGAATCTCATTGCATTGTTCCCACGTCAGATCTCATCCAAAATACTGTATTCAGTTATGGCAGCCATGATTTAAGTGGGACATTAATAAGTTGGAGAATGTCCAAAGAAGGGCAATAAGGATATTGGTAAGCTTTGAGTCCATTAGATATGATGATCAACTGAAGGCACTGGTAAACCCAAAGAAGAGAAGGTGGAGGAGGAACATGACAGCCATCCTAAAATAGTTAATGAGATGTCATGTGGAGGAGAGAGAGATTAGATTAATCCATTTGATCTCAGAGCAAATAAACTCCTTGAGAACAAGGCTACTGTTTTTTTCCCCTTTAACCTTTTATGTCTAGATATGCTAGTGTGTATTCATCCTTCGTTGCCAAAGAAGACCATGCCATCAGAGAAATGATGACATGACTTGCACTTGACTTTGTTTTGAGTGAGGGAGGGCTGTGCAAGGTCACCAATCTCACTTCTCCAGAGCTATCTGGATCCAGTGACCAGATATTCATCAGGATGACTGGAGATGACCCAAGATGAGGCAATTGGGGTTAAGTGACTTGCCCAAGATCACACAGCTAGTGAGTGTCAAGTGTCTGAGATGAGATTTGAACTCAGGTCCTTCTGACTCCTGCACTGGTGCTCTATCCACTGCACCACCTAGGCCATGTACATGGAAGGCATTTAACCATTTTTTGTTTAATTGAATTGAAATATGAGATAAAGGCAAAACAAGGAATAATAGAAGGAAATTTAAAGGAGGCCAACATGGGCTTGATATTAGGAAAAACTTAAGAGTCTGAATGCAGATTCAAACATATTCTCTCTGTCTCTCTCTCCCCCTCCCTCCCTGTGACTTTTCCCATTGGTTTTGATTCTTCTTTACAACATAACTAATGTGAAAATATGTTTAACATGATTGTACACATTAGCTTATATCAGATTACATGCTGTCTTGAAAATGAAGGAGGGAGCAGAGGGGGCAAAATTTAAAACTCAAAAATTCATAAAAGTGAATATTGAAAACTAAAATTAAATAAATAAAAATTCGAAAAATAATGGGAATGCTGTTATATGCATTAAATCATGAGCTCCTTGAGGACAGGGATTATCTTTTGACTTTTTCCTCATATCCACAGCACATAGCATGGTTCTGAGTAGATAGTAAGTGTTTAATAAATGTGTATATGCTGACTGACTGACTTCATTGTATGGGTTGAAATAAATGGCAAATGAGGTTCTTTCTAACTGTCAAATTCTGGGAATCTGGGATCTTGTTTGGGATGAGAGAATTGAAGTTAGGAGAAGCTAAGTAACTTCTGAGATCGCATAATTACTAAGTGTCTAAGGGGTGACTTGAACTCAGGTCCTTTGGACTTCTAAGTCCAACACTCTTGTCAACTATGCCATATTGCTTCTCATTATACCACTAATATATCACATTACTCTATATATTTCATTGATAATCTTTTAACAAATGTGGGGATTTATCCTGTTGCATAAAATTTACTAAGAAAAAAAAATTACTCTTCCTTGAGTACATTTTGTTTTAATAAAAGGAATATACGCTTTCCCTCATTTCTGTATTTTGATCTTATTATATCTAAGATGAATATGAAAAAGATAAAAGCATTTGTAGTTGAATATATATTCCCCTCTCAAGTCAAATATTAATAGCCTTTAAGTTGTGGTAAAAATTTAGAATTTATTATTAAATTAAAATTTGTAAATTATTTAAGAATGAGAGCAGGCATCACTAAGACCCTGTGTGGCTTCATCAAAAAGAGGTCATGCTACACTAACCTCATTCCTTTTAAAAAATAAAATCATTAGGCTGATAGACCCTGAAAAATGTGTAGATATAGTTTAGCTAGATTTTGGCAAAGCATTGACAATGTCATATTATGTAGAGAGAAGTAATCTAGACTACCATGGAGTAGGTTGATTTGGAATTGGTTGAATAACAAACTAAAAGAATGGTCATTATCGGTCAATGTCATCTTGGAGGAAAGTGCTAACAATAACTTTCCTTGGCCTTGTGCTAATTAACATTTTTACTTGTATAACAAGTTTAATATTTCAGCATTTATAAAATTTTCTCTATGAAGTTGAAAAAAATGAAGGCTCAGGGAGACATATTGATATTCTCATATTTGAAGGGTTATGATATGGAATAAGGTATATACCCATCCTACACATCCATAGGGGGAAGAACTAGAGACAATGTTTAGAAATCACAAGTTAATATTTTGCAGTATGAAGTAAAGAAAGAGTTGCCAAAATGTGGAGCTTCTCAGAAATGTAATGAACTACTTCAGGAAGTATTGGCTTCCCCTTCACTAAACAGTTTTCTAGCTTAGGATATTGTAGAATTGTTTCTAAGTATAAGTTGTTTTAAGTGATATCTGAGGTACCTTCCAGTTCTGAAATTGTATTATTTCATGATTCAGTGTTTGGCAGATTGTTTTCACTTTTCTTGATTTAATTTGTCTTGTTAAGGATTTTTTATCAACAGATCAATACCAACAACATTTTTTCCTGCCAATTACTAAGGGTTGGAGAAGTTACTTTCACACACTGGAAGTGTAACTTGAAATGGATGTTAGCAAAGAATTGCTGAAGTCATCTCCAAGGATAACTCAATAATACAAATGTGAATTTCAAAACCTGATCATTTGGGTTTCATTTTAATTTGATCAAACAAAATTACCTATTAAAGAAATTCCAAAACTTTTAATGTTCCTTTAAGCTATTGAAGCACAAAATTGTACTCAATTTTTTGGGACCCACTGTATGTGTGTATGTATAAATGCATATGTATATGCACATGTGTAGCACATGTTGTGTTATATGTCTATCCAGACATATGTATACATACATGTCTATCCAGACATGTGTGTATATACATGTCTGCCCAGACATGTATACCTGTGAACATATCTGCATGAATCATTCTATCACCACTTCAATAAAAGAATTTAATTACATCTTTTTCCCTTTACTTTTAGGTTTATTTATATTTTTAAACATCTGTATATTTTTGACATGGCACAAATTTGACAGAAATGACTTCTTTGAATAAGAAAATTTTCAATTTCAGCACCTAGACATTTACTATATGCTTGTTAAATTCCAATTAGTAATTTTTTTTCCAGAAAGGAGAGGTTAAGATAATTTTTATATGACTGTGAAGATTGAATTTGCAACTTAAATTTGGCCTTTTGAAATTTTAAAAGTATCTTTTCAAATAAGGAGGTTGCAGACTTTTCTGCAATAGAGTATTTTAAAACATTTAATCCATTCCCTAGAGATAGGTGGAGATGACTTAATCTCAAACCTACAATGATTTATCTCTTACACAAATTTGAACATGAAATAGCCCTATGATTTTTACTGCAATCAAAATTTCATTCTTGTGCCATCTCTGAGAGGCTATTATTACTCCAACCATATAACTGTGCAAACTGAGGCATAAAAGCATCCAATTTTCAACTAACTTAATTTTAAAGATTCCGACTATCATTTGGAAATAATTTATTTTGCAACAGAGAACAAGTTTCCTGAAAACAGAAATATCCAATTTTGTGTTTCAAAGTTTCACTTGATTTCTCCTAATGATAACAACTTACCTGCATATAAGTCCTTAATATTTTATGAAGCACTTTCCTCACAGACACCCATCATTTTAGCCAGCCCTATCACCACTATGTAGTTTGCGTTGTTAGTTCCTTTTAGAATTTTCAAATGATTAAACTGCTTTTCCTAATTATTAGCTAGCCAAACTGTACAGACTTATCCCTTCTTATCTTTCATCATCAATTTAGACTGTCAAATCTCTTAATCTTCCTTTCCACTAATCTCTGAGTTTCCTCCAGTGTACTGATCTCTTTCTGGTTTGTAGCACAAATGGAGCAACTCCACAAAAATAATTTAAATTTATTCAAGTAATGACTTTCTAACTTTTATACCTTATTACTACATATAATAAAATAGGAAAGGCTAAGTTTTGCTTACACAGAAGGAGGCATGAAAACAATTAGCAATCATCTGCTGAATATAGGCTAGGTAGAACTCCAAAGCAGAAAGATGAAATTAAAAATGATCTCAGGTACCCAAGTTGTTAGTGTTTGTCATGTATTTTTCCCATATTTAGAGGATTGACTGTGTGTTTCCCATAGTAAGAGTCCCTAAATGTTTTACCAGAAAAAAAAATGGGCCAATTATGTGGTCAACAAACAGCCTGAAGGTTTTGTTGATATTCATGCACTTCTGAAACATCAAAAAAGATTTTTAAATCCACCAAGGATTTTCTTTTTCTTTCTTGTAATCGTATCACTGACTCACTTTCACTGCAAAGTTATTGCTATGAGACATCAGTCATTGCCAGGAGCACTGACAGGAATGTCAGAGGAAAGTAAATTGATTACATGTCAAGTGCTTGTAGGTTATCGGTGGGAAGTACTATCAAAAATGAGCATTTGCATCTTCTTTTCATTAATATTGCCCAGTGATAAATAGTAAGAGATAGGTATGGATATGTTCTTGATTAATAAAAATATGTACTTTTGCCCTCAAATACCTTCCAACTTAAAAATATGCCATTATTTAGAAATTAGAGGTACTATTTATGCAGAGGCCCACAAGATGGGGAAAAAAATCATACTTAAAACACACCAATTAATCTTATTTGTAACTCACAATTGATATCTATGCATTTAGATGTGGTGATGAGATAGTACTATAAAGATAATTAATATCTTCATTAATAATTCCCATAGTGCCTTCTATCCTGATAACTATAATTGTGCATCACTATTGTCGAATCAGCATGCTTATTGAGCCACCTTGATGAAATATGTAGACTAGATTAATGGAGAGAGAGGACTGAGGGTGACAAGTGCAGGAAGTTGTCACAGGTCAAGCTTTAGATAAACAGAATCTAGAAAAAAAAATGGTTCTGGGAAAGAAATTTGGGAAAAGAGGAGACTCAACAACTATGACTTAGAAAGTTTGTTGGAAAAATTGCCAGTGGAGCAGAGAAAGGTTTCTACTTGGATAGTGAAATTTGTCTCCCCAAAAAGTGCTGAGAAGTTAAAAGATAGTCATAGAATTGCTCCATTTGTATGACTTCTTTCATATTTTGTTTCTTTCTGTGCATTTAAAAATTACTATCTTTTAATTTTAAACTATGTGTTTACTTTCTAAAATAAACTCTAAAATTGGATAATACAAGTTCTGCTATATAATCTTTTCTCTTGTTCTTTATATACTGAAACAGGTTTTTGTTGAGGTTTGTTCATTTCAAAATTAAAAAGAAAAAAAATTGAAGACTGAGAGTGTCACATTACCCAAAATGGTGAGCCTGAAAGATAAGATGGTGGATGGGATGATGAAGGAAGGGAATGCATTTTGATTTAAAGGCAATGAGTCTTTTCTGTTGCTATTGTCATTGTTTCTTATGTGGATCATTCCAGATAACAAGAACTTGTTTTTCTGACAACAGCTGCTGCTTCTTGGAGCAAACAGTGATGAAAAGTTGCTTCTTATAAGATGCTGCTTAGTCATGTGTACCATCCAGTACAGAGGATGACATCTTGTTTTGCTAAGTACATATCCACGAATGGGCAAATCTTAGTGGAAAAGTAGGTTAGTAATGAGTGAAGCTCCCTCAGTAGTGTCAGCACTTCGAACTGGTTGCTTTGTTCTTTCTGAAATACAATGTCACATGTCAATGCTGATTTCAAAGCAATCTACCCTTCTCCTTGGGAAATGAAAAGCAAAGTCTGAGTTTCCCACAGAATAAAATTGGCTTGAACAAGCATTGTGCATGCCAGTAGATAGTGGAGCTACCTACTGTCAAGTTTGTCCTTGGTTGCCGAAGAAAATCATGCCATTAGAGAAATTATGATATGACTTGCCCCTGACTTTGTTTTGAGTGAGCGAAAGCTGTGCAGGTCACCAGCCTCACTTCTTCTCCAGAGCCATCTGAATCCAGTGACCAGATATTTATCAGGATGACTGGAGATAACCCAGGATGCATTGGGAGACTTTGGGCCATTTAGGCCAAGGTCTTTGCCAGTACTCACTTAGGGTGAGGTAACGCCCATTCATCAAATAGGCCTATTTAAGAAGTAGCCAGGGCATGGCCCCTTTAATGAGGCCGAGAAAAGGAAAGACATCAGGTTGGGAGAACAATTCACTTTATGAAATACATAGCCTACCAGTGAAGTTCCATAGCTCTCAAACTGCCAGCTATAACAGTCACGTAGCAAAATATAGGTTTGGAGAGCACTTTATTTAATTTCCTCCTAATGATAACTCTGTGAGGCAAGTGCTACAAATATTATTATACTCTTTTACAGATTAGGAAACTGAGGACCACAGAGGTGAAATGACTTGTGCAAACTGAGTAAGCTGGTAAGTGGATTATGTGGGGATTTGTAGCAGTAAGCACCTGGCACACACGGGAGGACCTGATGCACAGCTTCATAAATGTTTTGAGGTGTCAGCAATCACTTTAATCAAACACATATACCGACAGAGAAAATACAAGTAGGACCAACAGACAGTGCTTCCAACTGTCTGACCATAGGCGATACATACATCATTACCAGAGACAGAAGCACTAACATCTTGTTTTTCAAAGCCAAAGAGCTTCTTAAAACAGCTACCCACAGACTCATCTGGCACATGAACCTTCTTCCAAAAACTAAGCCCCAAAGCCAAACCTCACCTTAGAGTATTTATACTCTTTTCAGAGCTGAAGGACATGACCCCTCCTAGTGCCCCAACGCCTTACCAGCAATCAACAAAAGGTGTGGGCCCCCAAACAAAACAATCTTCCCCCAACACCCCCACCTGAGACCTAAAGATTTTTAACTTCCATTACAGGATTCTAACTTAGATTTTTCTGATTACAAGTGTCTCTCTTTATCTATAAATGTCACATCACTTCCTGTCAGGACTTATTCTTAAATGGTATTTTCAACCATAAATTAAAACAATAGTAACAATGTCCAGAAAGCACATGAATGCAGGTAAATCAAGTAGATAGTTTTGTAATATGGAAGACAGTGAACTACTGCTATTAATAAAAGCAATTATAATAAAAAGACATATTAAAAAGAATATAATTATTCCAGGTCATGAATGTTTCTCTAACACTTTGTTCTTGAGATACTGAGAGAGGAGGAGAGAAAGAGGGAGAGAGAGGGAGGGAGGGAGGAAAGAAAGAAAAAAAAGAAAGAAAAAGAAAGGAAGGAAGAAAGAAAGAAAAAACTCATAGAGTTCCCAAATGAAAACACCAAACTCATAAATTCAGATTATTTATGTGGCTAATAAGTATTTGCTCCTACTAATCGATCAACATTTACTTTCCTAATAGGGAAAATTGAAGAATTGTAGTATTGAGAATTTCTTAGAATTACTCCTATATATTTTTGAAAATTTTGTTGGATTTGATGCTTTTTTAAAAAGAACACATAATTATAATTAATTTAATTTTTTGAATGACAAATGATATTATAAACAGAGATGACTGGGATGATTTATTCAGTTCCTGCCTCTGACCCATATTTGCTCTCTCGACTCCTTTATTTCACAGATGAACACATTGAATCTCAGGCACAATGGCTCACATATGATCCCACAAGTATTAATGTCAGAGGCAGTACCTGAATCTAGGTATTCTTGGCTCCAAGCACAGTGCTCAGTCTATCATACTAGTTTACCTCTTTCCTGAGTCATTTAGTGTTCAATGTTTTCATCTTTTGTATGTTTATTTGTTTTCTTATCAGATTTGTGATTTCTTTGATGTAGAATTCTCTCAATTATGAAATTTCCAATACAACTGAAAACCAACCACTTCTGATATTTATATCATTTGAAGTTTGTCTGGGACACTTGGAAGTTAAATGACTTTCCCAGGGTCATCTAGAAAAGAAGTGTCAGAAAAAAATTTAAAAGCCAAATTGTTCTAACTCTCAAACAAATCCTGTACCAGCTGTGCCACACTGTCTTACTCTACAATATGAGTGAATTAGACTAGCCTCTATTAAATGTCTTTTCAGAAGCAGAAACAATTAGAAGCCAAAGTGGATAGAGAAATGAACCTAGAGGCAAGAATAAGTGTGTTCAAACACAATCTTACAATACTTATATGGTGTGTGCCTCAGTTTACTCACCTGTAAAATGAGGAGAATGGCAGTGACTCTCCCTCCCAGGGTTGTTGGGAGAGTCAAGAGAGACAATATTTGTAAAAATATTTAGTTCAGTGACTGGCATATAATAAATGAACTTTAAAATGTTTATTTCCTTTCTTCCTATAATCCCCTGACTAGAATTTTTAGTCTTTGCCATTCTCATAGTATGCTTTCAAGTTTAATTAGTCGTAGGATGAGTTTTTTTGCTATAAATAATCTTTAGTCATGTACAGTGTTCTTTGTATTGTGCATGATATATGCACAGAACTCCTATATTCCTGAAATTCTAAGGCCATTATTAATGTTAGATACAGTCTCCCACAGAGATATTCTCAGAGCAAAGTTTTCAATGCAATTAGTTAAAGTAAAACCAAATGTCTTCTGGACAAATTAAGGGGGAACAAAAAGCATCTGAAGATGTGAAATGCTATTCATTTCTGAACTGTCAGCAATATATACACACACACATGTATATATATATATATATATATATATATATATACGTATGTATATATACATATGTATGTATATACACACACATATATGTATGTGTGTATGTACATATTTATGTATATATAGTATATGTATGTGTGTATATGTATACACACACACATACATGATGAGAGAGAGTGTGTATTGGCAGGTGACTTTGTGTGGAGCAAGTTTTTCAAGCTGGAGTGTTATCAAATTAGAAGAGACTTGGTCAGCTCGGACTCATAGGGGGGATACCATTTTAAAAACAGAAGTGCCCCTAACCCATCTGTTACTCTGACAATGCCACAGAAGATGACCTGATACAGGGGAAGATTGGAGAAGTCTCAAATGATCACAGAAAAGTCCTCTTTCACTAAAGTCAATAAGATGAACCCTTCCCTCAGTAACTAGAAAAATGGAATTGCATTTATATTTTAAATTCTTGATGTATTTCTCCCACAGGGAATTTAATTGCCAAATCCCAATTTTTTACCTGTATTCCACAATAAAGTATTGTCCACACAAGCAAAGTAACTGAATATTTTTGGTTGAGAATTTCTGTACACTTCATTAACAAGAATAGTTTCATATCACATTTTTTAATTTGTCACAGTTTCCATCTATGTGTAAGGAAACCTGTATTCAAAATTCTTAAATAGAGGATCATAGAGCTAAAGCTAGAAGCCACCTTAAAGACTATCTAGAAATATGAGGATAAGTTAGATTAAGCAACTGGCCCAAAGTCACACAGAAAGAATGAATTTGAATTCAGAACGTCTGACCCTAAAATCATTGGTCTTTCCATTCTATCATACTAAAAATACTCTGAGGTAATGGAAAGAGCAATGGATCTGTTCTCAGAGGACCTAAGCTTAATTCTTCTCTCTACTCCTTAGGAGCTATGTAACCCTGAACAAGTTAATTAGCCTCTCTGTGTCTCAGTTTTCTCATTTGTAAAAGGAGATACTTGTGATGGTGGAATAGAAAGGCACACATAAGCAGGCTCTCCCCACACAACCTATAAAATACCTGTAGAGAGGGACTCTCAACAAATTTTGGAGCTGCAGAAGTGGAGAAAAACAAAGTGGAGATTTCAAGCCCAGGGTGGCCTGAAAGGCCCACGGGAAATGTCAGTTGCACTGGACCCAGAGCAGAGCCAAGTCCAGCCTTGGCCAAGCAGTACAGCACAACTCTGGGAGGAGGACACCTCAGGGGTGGAATCTCCAGTCCCAGCAGCAGCGGGTCCACAGATCCCTCAGTCCACAGATCCCTCAATCCACAGGCACCAAAAGTCAGTGACAGGGTTTTTTCAGCTGGCCAGGAAGGAAGAAGGGCTTTCCATAGCTCTGGCCTCAGGTAGCAGGACAGCAGAGGCCACATCCAGCAGGCAGCAGCATTTCCTACTGCAGCCTGTACAGTCATTCACATCCATTTTTGGAGTGTAAAAACCCCTGGGGGGCACTGAAGAGTTGAATATTACCTCAGCCCTGTGTAGAGGCCCTGAGGGAGCTGGTCTTTGTCTCCCACTGAATATTGGCCCTGCTTATCCAGCTTATCTGAAAATCATCCCCCAATGCTGACTTGATGGAACTGGAGATCAGGTGGCTGTGGAGAGGTATCTGCTAAGATTCTGGGCACAAAAATCTCTTCTCCTCCCAGACCAGTACACGCTTGATTGTGTCACCTTGAAGGAACTGAGATCTTACAGATAGCCAGAGTATACCCTACTCTTCACAAAGGACTCCAAAGTCAAATAACTGGTTGAGAAAATGCCCAAAAAAGGGAAAAAAAAATAAGACTATAGAAGGTTATTTTCTTGGTGAACAGATAGCTTCTCCCATCCTTTCTGATGAGAAAGAATAATGCATACCATCAGTGAAAGACATAAAAGTCAGAGCTTCTGTATCACAAACATCTAAAATAAATATTCAATGGTCTCAGGTCATGGAAGAGCTCAAAAAGGGGTTTTGAAAACTAAGTAAGAGAGGTGGAGGAAAAACTGGAAAGAGAAATGAGAGAGATGCAAGAAAAGCATGAAAAACGGGTCAATATCTTAATAAAGGAAACCCAAAAAAATGCTGAAGAAAATAACACCTTGAAAAATAGGCTAACTCAATTGGCAAAAGAAGTCCAAAAAGCCAATGAGGAGAATGCCTTAAAAAGCAGAATTAGCCAAATGAAAAAGGAGGTTCAAAAACTCACTTAAGAAAATAGTTCTCTCAAAATTAGCATGGAACAGAGGAGGCTAATAACCTTATGAGAAACCAAGAAATCACAAAACAAAAGCAAAAGGATGAAAAAATGGAAGATAATGTGAAATATCTCATTGGAAAAACAACTGACTTGGAAAATAGATCCAGGAGAGACAATTTAAAAATTATGGGACTACCTGAAAGCCATGATCAAAAAAAGGAGCCTAGACATCATCCTTCATGAAATTATCAAGGAAAACTGCCCTGATATTCTAGAACCAGAGGGCAAAATAAGTATTCAAGGAATCCACCGATCACTGCCTGAAAGAGATCCAAAAAGAGAAACTCCTAGGAACATTGTGGCCAAATTCCAGAGTTCCCAGGTCAAGGAAAAAAATATTGCAAGCAGCTAGAAAGAAACAATTCAAGT
>JAQQSK010008936.1:0-13297 GCA_028658325.1 Potorous gilbertii
GAGGGGACAAATGGGGAGAAAATTTTGGAACCCAAAATCTTGTGAAAATGAATGTAAAAATTTAAATAAATTTATTAATAAAAAAAAAAAGCAAACAAGTCCCTGGCATCTCCCATGTGAGTACTTCCATTGTAAATCATCTGGTCACATCCATCAAAATCCTCACTGCATTTTCAAACAAAAAGCAAAATGTAAATGTAATTCTAAACAGGATGGCCTTTTCAAAGACAACAAAATTATCACCACATATCGGAGCTGCACAAAGCATTTCCATAGCTTCCCTATCTGATTTTGTCTGCTTATGCAAGTTCAGGATTTGGGTGCATTTGGGAATGATAAAAGCCCTCTCTGTTTCTGGTCAACCAAATGTGACTCCTCTGAGGGGCACTTCAGAGATGATGAAGTAATCTTCTTACTAGTGAGTGAGCACAAAGAGTCTGTGACTCAGTGGGCCTTTAAAAGATCTTTTCTTTCATTGTTTTTTCTTCCTAGCTGCAGAGCATGCAAGTATGCTTTAAGCTTCTTGCTAGAGGTGAGAGAGAAGAATCTGGTTATCCCTCTTTCATATTGGCAATATAATACTCACTCCCCTGTGGTACCTACAGCAAAATATTTCAACTAGGTGATCTTGAGCCTGGGCCTCTGGCTGTCTCTTCAGTTTTTTATTTTTTTTCCTGAACACAAGTAGCAGGAGTAGCAATTCTAAAGTATATCCTCTAGTCTTGGAGACAACTTTGTGAGTAGGAGACATTGGAGATTCTGAGTTTATCTGTTGGAGATAACTGGGGCTAAAGAGGGTTTCTATATTTTAAAAAATAACCACATTTTTGCACATAAGAGGAGCTGCTCAAACTCTGGCCAGGCTTTCATGCATGGATTTGAAGTTGTTTGGACACTTCAGTGCTGAACTAAAATCAAACAATTCCTGTTTACTAATCCTATAAACAGCTTCATGATCTGGTGTTAAAGTCCAAAAATATAACAGTAGTTAGTCCTTTAAAATTTTTAGTTTTTTAAGATTCTGTCAATGCATACCAAGAATAATAGTATTTATTGGTTGATTCCAGATGTGTTCCCTCTTGACCAAAAATATTTGCATAGTGGCAGTTATAATTCTAGCCTTATTTTCCCTCTTGGAGACTGGAAAGGAGATTGCCCTGCATTGTCTCTTTTGACCCTGCCTGTTCTTCCACATTAACAGTAAAAGAACAACTCCTCAACTTCCTATGAATGCTGAGTCAGACCTGAGATCATATCTAACCCATTTGACCCATAAGTCTCTTCTATATAGTTAGACAATACACATAAACTTATCTTACATGGCAGGGTTACTGTGGGATTTCTGTCAACATGCTGAAAACTTTTTGTGGATAGCCTTTCATAGATTCATATCTAAGATCTAGAAAAAACAGTACTCAATATACAGTATAAATCAGGTATAGGACTGGTATTTATTTTCTACACAAAAGAAATACTTGTATCACAAAAGACTTGCAAGAACTTGTTGACAAAGTCTTAAAACATCAAACAGCTTCCTATGACTCCCAATTCATTCTCCATGAGATCAACATTTAAAACATCAAAACAGGAAATAATTTCTTAAGACTATTGAATAATAATTCACTTTCACACATTTTCTCTTTACTAAGTGAAAAATTCCCTCAAGATTCACATCTTTCGGCAAATCGCACTATGGCTTGAACTTACCTGCCTCTCAATTGCTGTCATCTCTGAGGAGGGTATAGTTAAAGGAAATTCCTTCAGCTACCAGCTACTTCTGAGGGATCAATTTCTTAAAGTTACCAATTTTTCAAAGTTGCCTCAAGAATGCCTCTAAGTTTGGAATCATTCATCTCTGTATTACAACATGATCACTGATACTCAGAAAAAGAAGCACAAGCTGAAAGGATAGTTGGGTGGTTGAATTTCAGGCTCAACTTTACCTAGCTAGTATATTTATACACTTCCATATGTGAGAACCTGCTATAGCTGCCACAAAAAGAAGGGGAATGTAGAAATGACTCTTTTCCTTCTTCAGGGAAGTACAACTGAGTGTCCAAGCACAACTCAGGTGTAAATGCAGAGCCTACCAGAGGGCAGAATCACTTCTTTCAAGGTCTGCTAAGTTGGCTGCTCTTTAGTGACTTAGTAGACAGTCCCCTTTGAAATAGCCCCTAAACTACATATACTCCTATTATGGGAATCAAGGAATTGATACATCACCTTGAAGTATTCAACACTGGGCAGTCCCTGGAAAGGGCCTGGGGGAGCTCAGTTCTACTATTGCTCCAGTGGATATCTTCTACCTAGGACAGGATCCCTGATTTCCCTATCACATATAGAAGGCCACAACAAAATAATATATAGGAAAGTGGGTGCTAACAACTGCATATGGTCAGGAAAAGTGTCAAGCAGGATCTGACACTTGACTTGAGCCATTATGGAAAGTAGAGGTTGTAGGAGGCAGGGATAAGGAAGAAGTACACTGTCCAGGCAGAGATAATATTCCTTCGGGCTTCTTCATTGTCTCTTCTTTCTGTTCTCATTCTCAATATTAGCATTCTCCAAAACTTTGTCTTCAGCCCTCCTCTTCTTTCTATAAGTGCCCTCCTCTTCTTTCTATAAGTACTTTCTCACTCAGTGATTCCATTCAATCCCACTGTTTTTATCTATCTTCTGTGTTGCTGAGGGGGGAATTTCTCATAGCTGTCTATGTCAGTCTAACCTTTCTCCTGATATATAATCCTGTTTTTAAATATCTGAAAGCACTTCAAACAAAACTAAATTTATCAGTTTTCCTCTGATACTTTCTATTCTACTTCATTTTTCTCTATCAATGTAACAAATATTGTCCCATATTTTGGGTCTTTTTGTCTCCTTTTTTTCACATCAAACTCCACCTTCTACTTAAAAATCAAATCATGTTAATTCTCTTTCTGAATTGCCCCTAGTGTCCAGCTCTTTCTTAACATTCCATTTGCCAGGGTCATGGTTCAAGCTCTTATGGTCTATTCCTTGGATTATTGCAATAGTCTCACAACTACTGATATTTCAGTGCAGATTGAATCATACATTTTTTTCTTTATTTTTCTTGGTGTTTTATTGAGGGAGGGGTCTGAGTTTTCTTTGGCAACATGACTAACATGAAATTATGTATTGCATGATACTGTACATGTATAGCATATCACATTGCTTCTTTTGTCAATAAGTGGAAAGGAGAGGGAGAGTGGGAGAGAATTTGGAACTCAAAATTAAAAAAAATAATAATAATGTTAAAAATTGTTTCTACATGTAATTGGGGAAAAAATAAAAGTGTGTTTTCAAATAGTTTCCCAACTGACCTTAACATGGTCTGTGGAGGTCCTGGGGTCTGGTTTTCCAGTGGGTGCATCAACATGGTGAATGTCAAGAAAATGATCATGGCAGATGACTAAATAGAATGTGAACCTGCTCTAGAATGAACTAGATAAAGTACAAACTCACTAGCCTGGTATTTAAAGAGCTTAAGTGACTTGCCCATGGTGATATAGTGATAAATAAGAAAATTGAGATTTGAACCCACGAATTCCTGACTCTTATCCTAGCATTTTATCATTAACGGCACCTAGTTCAGTGTCTTACATACTGTCCATGTTTCCTAAATGATTACTGAACTTAACTGAATTAAATAAGGCTAAAAAATGGTCAATTTTAATGAATACACAGAGTTTAGATTATATATTAAAAATAGTCAACCTACATTGATCCAGAACACAGCATAAACCACTAATAGTTTTACTTAATGCTATTCTTCCTTACCAAGAACAAAAGAAGAAGGGACTCTCTGAAAGGGAGATTATGTTTCAGTCTTGCAAATTATCTCACCATCTATCAACAGAGAATTCATCTACATATAGTAAAGTACCTTGGATTTGGAGTCAAAAGATACAAGTTGGAGTCTAGTCTCATTGGCAAAATGGGAGAAATAATGTCTATACTACCTATCAAACAGGGTTGTTGATAGGGTCAAGTGAGATAATGTATGAAGCAATCTCACTGCTGTGAAACAAATCTTCTTTCCCAGCATATACATTTGGGAATCAGAATAATTTAAAAACTAATTATGAAAAAGTGAAGGTTACACATTTGTCAGCCTAATAACTTTAAAATCCTCCAAAAAGGATCAAAATATGAGTTCCAATAAAACCAAGAAAGTGTAAATAATATAGGTGAAGATGGGTTGAAATGTCAATATGTTTTTATATAAGATTTCCCACTCAACCCCTCTACAATAAATGGATAAGGAAAAGAAATTAGGCAAAGCAATGGTTTTCTACTGCTCATTGAAACCTTATCCTAGATTTAATGATACTTTAAATGCTTGAAAGACAGAGAAAAACATGGAAAGGTTCTGTTTTAAATAACACTACAGAACACATTTGTAAAGGTCATTTAAAAATTCTGACTTCTATCTATTTACCTGAAAAATGAAGATAATTTGAAAGAAAAATTACTAGACTCTAACAAAAATAAGGCAAGCAAATTTATTTAGGTAAAATTAAAACAGTGAAGCTTCTGTGTATGCTACTTCCTAACCACAGATTCAGAATTATAGATGAACATATTTTCAATCAAATTAAGCTAACAAACATTTGAAAGGCACTTATTAGCTACAAGTCATTGTGCTGGACACTGTCATACAGTAGAATTGAGAATTTTTATCAGTTTATAATTCAATTGTCATTAAAACAGGAGACGTGACTATATTCTAAAATGTCAGAGTGAAATAGGGTATAGTTGAGATCTAAAAAGAGAGAAGAAAACATCTAATATCAGTTATGGGAAAGGCAATAGGTGGCACAGTAGATAGAGTGTCAGATCTGTAGTCAGGAAGACTCCAGTCTCAGACCCTTGCAAACTGTGTGAACCTAGAGAAGTCATTTAACCCTACTAGCTTCAGTTTCCTCATATGGAATAGGTAATAATAAACTGGAGAAGGAAATGGAAAATCACTCTAGTATCTCTGCCAATAAAACCCCAAAAGGGGTCAAGAAGAGTCAGATATGACTGAAAAGTGACTAAACAAAAAAAGGTGATAGAGAATCAATAAATCATGAAGAGAAACTATCATGCAGCAAGAAAAGTCCAGTCAAAACTGGACATTAGGTAGAAGGAAAGAACTGTAAAAGATCTCCCCCATAGTCCATAAAGTACCTGTAAAAAATAACTCTAAACAAATTGTAGAGCAACAGAAGCCACAAAACAACAGCATGAAAGAGATTTCCAGCCCAATACAGCCTAAAAGGCCAATAGAAAAGGTCAATCGCTCCAGGTATGGAACAGAGCACAGGTAGAATCCCTGGTGGTACCCTGATTGCTCAACCCACAAACTCCAAAGACAGTTTCAAAGGTCAGTAAGAAAACTCTTTCACCTGGGTAAGAAGGGAACATGGTCTAACATTGCTGGCAGCAGCCACTGCAACTTTAGTATCCATTTTTGGAGCCTTCCATCTAAAGACCCTGAGAAAATTAGGATGCTGATCTGGATCTCAGCCCTGAGTGGTGATCCTGGTGTGAGAAAGAGTGCTGACATGGTAGAGCTGATGAAGGCTCTGGACAGGGATTTCTACTCACAGATCTTAGGCAGAAAAGCTTGTGGTAGTTTCCAGACCAGAGCACAGGCCAGGAGGGGATGAAAATCCTCTCACTTGGATGGGAGCCTGGAGGAACTGAGAACTTACAGATTCCTAGAGTATTCCCTCCACTTGACAAAGGCCTCAGCATCAAGTAACTGTCTGGGGAAATGCCCAAAAAGGGGAGGAAAAAGACTGTATAAGGCTATTTTCTTGGTGAACAGGCATTTTCTTCCATCCTTTCAGATGAGGAAGAACAATACATACCATCATAGAAAGACATAAAAGTCAAGACTTCTGCATCCAACATCTCCAAAATAAATTTGCAATGTTCTCAGGTAATGGAAAAGCTCAAAAAGAATTTTGAAAATCAAGTAAGAGAAGTGGAGGAAAAAATGGGAAAGGAAATGAGAGCCATGCAAGAAAATCATGAAAAGCAAGCCAACAGCTTGCTAAGGCACACTCAAAAAAATGCTGAAGAAAATAATATGCTTAAAAACAGACTAACTCAAATGGCAAAAGAATTCCAAAAAGCCAATGAGGAGAATAATGCTTTAAAAAGCAGAATAAGACAAATGGAAAAGGAGGTCCAAAAGTTCACTGAAGAAAATAGTTCTTTAAAAATTAGAATGGAGCAGATGGAAGCTAATGACTTTATGAGAAACTAACAAATTACAAAACTAAACAAAAAGAATGAAAAAATAGAAGACAATGGGAAATATCTCATTGGAAAAATAAATGACCTGGAAAATAGATACAAGAGAGACAATTTTAAAATTATGCGACTACCTGAGAACCATGATCGAAAAAGAGCCTAGATATCATCTTTCATGAAATTATCAAAGAAAATTGCCCTGATATTCTAGAATCAGAGGGTGAAAAAAATATAGAAAAAATCCACTGACCACCTCCTGAATGAGATTCAAAAAGAAAAACTCCTAGGAATATTGTAGTCAAATTCTAGAGTTCCCAGGTCAAGGAAAAAAATATTGCAAACAGTTAGAAAGAAACAATTCAAGTGTTGTGGAAATACAATCTCAATAACACAAGATCTAGCAGCTTCTACGTTAAGGGATCAAAGGGTTTGGCATATGATATCCCAGAAGTCAAAGAAATTAGGATTAAAATCAAGAATCACCTACCCAGCAAAACTGTGTATAATACTTCAGGGGAAAAGGTGGTCATTAAATGAAATAGAGAATTGTCTAGCATTCTTGATAAAAAACCAGAGCTGAATAGAAAATAAGACTTTCAAACACAAGGGTAAAGAGAAGCATGAAAAGGTAAACATGAAAGAGAAATCCTAAGGGACTTAGTAAAGTTGGACTATTTACATTCCTACATGGAAAGATCATATTTGTAACTCTTGAAATTTTTCTCAGTATTTGGGTAGTTGGAGGGATTATACACACACACACACACACACACACACACAAGAGAGAGAGAGAGAGAGAGAGAGAGACATATAGACAAAGGGCACAGGGTGGTTTGAATAGGAAGTGATGATATCTAAAAAAATAAAATTAAGGGGTGAGAGAGGAATATATTGGGAGGAGAAAGGGAGAAATGGAATGGGGAAAACTATCTCTCATAAAAGAGGCAAGAAAAAGTTTTTTCAATGGAGCAGAAAAGGGGGGAAGGGAGAGGGAAAAAGTGAACCTTAATCTCATCACTTTTGGTTTAAGGAGGAAATAACATGCACCCTCAATTTGGTATGAAAATCTGTTTTACACTACAGGAAAGTAGGAGAGAAGTCGATGAGTGGGGTGGGGGATGACAGAAGGGAGGGCAAATGGAGGGAGGGAGTAATTAGAAGTAAACACTTTTTGGGGAGAGACAAGGTCAAAAGAGAGAATAGAATTAATGGCAGGCAGGATAGGATGGAGAGAAAAACAGTTATTCTTATACAACATGACAATTATGGAAGTCTTTTGCAAAACTGCACATATGTAGCCTGTATTGAATTGCCTGCCTTCTCAAAGGGAATGGGTGGGGAGGGAGGGATGGGGAGAAGTTGGAACTCAAAGTTTTAGGAATAAATGCTGAGAATTGTTCTTGCATACAACTGGGAAATAAAAATACAGATAGTAAAGTATAGAAATCTATCTTGCCCTATGAGAAAAGAGAGAAGATGGATATAAGGGAAGGGAGAGATGTGACAGAAGGAAGGGCAGATTGAGGGAAGGGGTAATCAGAATGCACAGTGTTTTGGGGTGGATGGAGGGGAGAGATGAGGAGAAAATTTGGAACTCAAAATTTTGTGGAAATGAGTGTTGAAAACTAAAATTAAATAAATAAACTTTAAAAAACTGAACATTTTAGTTTGGAATCAGTCCAGGCAACATGGTTTTATTGTTTTTCTCATATGTGATAAACAGCTTGGGATTAGAAAGAGAAGAGGCAAATGGAAAATATTACTTGGAGTCAATATCACTGCAAATTCTGTAAACCAAAGAGATCATAAAAAGTGGAAAGGGACTCACATGTGCAAATATATTTATAGAAGCTATTTTTGTCATGAAAAATAACTGGAAATCAAGGGCATACCCATCAATCTGGGGGATGTCTTAACAAATTGTGATATATGAATGTAATGGAATACTATTGTGCTATAAGAAATTATGAGCAGGTGAATTTCAGAAAAACCTGGAAACACTTACATGAACTGATGCTGAGTGAAATAAGCAGAACCACAAGAACGTTGTATACAGTAACAGTAACATTGTGTGGCAATCAACTATTATAGACTTAGGTCTTTTCGGCAATGCAATGGTCTAAGACTCAAGGGGGAAAATGTTTTCAACACCCAGAAAAGAACTGTGGAGTGTGAATACAGATCAAAGCATCCTCATTATTTTTGTTGCTTTTTTTCTCTCTCATAGTTTTCCTCTTTAGTTGAATCTTCTTTCACAATATTATTAATGTAGAAATATGTTCAATATGATTGTACATGTTTAACCTGTATCAGATTGCTTCTTGTCTTGAGGAGTGCAATGCCAATGAGATTCACAGCACCCATGGTGGTAATGAATATCATGGTGCAATTCTGAATTGCAGAATACCACAGACTGTCCACATGGAAGGCAGAAGGAAAACATTTATTTAAACACCAGAAAGTCAAATCCATCATAATAATACAAGTCTATACACAATAACAATACAGAGAATAGCATCATCCCCAAGCCTTCCCCCTGCTAGGTTTCCCACAAACCAGTTCCATTAAACAAATCATAAGCAGACCCTCAATATCACAAACAAGCTCTTTTACTCACACTAGACAGGCACCTGCATCCTTCCTAGTTCTGACTGCTCTCAAGACTAATTTCCCCTCAGCTCTGCTGTAATTCTGCCTATTCCTGTGTACCTTCGTGTTCTACTCATTCAGCAAACTCCTCCCACCACAGGTTCCATGTGACCCAAGGGGGCCACATGGATCTATTAATGAATATGAAAGATCTCCCCATTTTAAATTATCATTACAGAGAGGGAATGAAGAGGGAGGTGGGAATTTGGAATTCAAAATCTTATCCAAGTGAATGTTGAAAACTAAAAAACTAAAAATGAAACAATTAAAGCATCAAAAAAAGAATTAACTGGAGTTTAAGAATTTGGAGCTCAGAATTAATAGGAGGCCCACAAAATGAGTGAAACAGGAGTGGAGTAATTTGGATTCTAAAAAATTTAGTTTTTGTTTTGTTCTACTCCTTTATTCTGTAGTTAGCAAACATCCCAAATAAAACATATTTGACTAAAAAAGTGCTTAATAATACTAAGTATATTTATACATTCTTGAATCATGGTAATCTTATCTACATTAGTTGGTTAATTTACCTTTAGTTTGGGTACTATTGTGATCCCCTCTCCTTTTCTGCCATGTTTACACAAGATCTTCCCTGCTTTAAGTTAGGTTATTCAACTTAATAAGTGAGAAAACCAGTGAGTGATAACAGTAACCCCAATCTGTAGCCATTCAGCTAGAAAATACGATTAAATGAACAAGTCAACAGGTAAGACCTTTACTCTAATGGGGCTTTACATACCATATAGTTGAATAAATCATTTCCATATGGTAACTCAAAGCTACCTTAATATTCCAGTCTTACATAGAGTTTAGTGTGATAATGTGAACATTTCCCATCATGCATCATGAAAGTAACCATCTTGATATGAATTAGAGGTTCAGATTTAGATTACCCTCTAAATTATCTCCAAGCTTGGTATTAATTGTGTACCATATTGGTCCAATTATAGGCTTCGCTCTTAAAATGAGATCTACTTAAATGGGAAAAAATTGAAAATTTACTATATTGAACAAAATGTTATGGAAAGTATACATACATATATATATATATATATATATATATACACATATATATTTCTATTCTGATAAAGATGTTTTATTCATCTTTTTATCTTCATTTTCACTATCATTGTATTATTAAAAGTATGATCGCAGGCTACACCTTTTTATATGTCATATTTGTAGAAAAGGCAAAGTTTAGATTTGTATCACTAGGAAACTTAAATCAATTCAGGCCATTTTTGCTCATGCCTTTGTCACCCTTTCCTCCTGACTGCCTCTTCCCCTCTCTCAGTTTGATTTTTCCTTTCTCTTTTTGACACAAGTTACTTTTATCTGTTCTACCTGAGCTTCTAATATTTCTTTCAAACTAAGATCAGTTTAAAAATGCTTGATTGCTGAAGTAGAAAAAAAATAATCATTTTTTTAAAGAATCCTGTTTGATCTTACTGGTGACTTTTTTTCTAAAACAGATATTATTCAAGAATACACTAACTGAATTATATGTTCAGTTTTTAAAGGTACCATGGGATCTAACAGAGGACACTAATCTTATGCTGTTTCAATAATCTTTCCTGACAGTCTTTAATATTTTTCCCAAAAGATATCATTTCACCAAAAAAAGAATAATTTTATATTTGAAAGAATGTCAAAGTTCAAAAGGATCTTAGAGATCATATACTCAAAGTTCTCCCACTTTACAGATTAAGAAAATGGATGCTAAAGAGATCACATGAAGTGCTCATGATGAGATGCTGAGGAATTACCAAGATTAGGATTCAAATGTTCTGAAAAAATAATGCTCTCTTTCCTGCCCAGCATTTGGATAGAATTCTATTTCTTTTAACACATATTTCAGAATTTCATAAAAATAAGTTTAAAAGTAATAAAAATTACCATAGAATTTACAGGACTTGAAGGGAGCTTATTGGCCATTTTACTGATGAGAAAACTCAGGTACAAGGAAGTTATATGATTGGTAGTAAAGCATCAGAGGCAGAATTTGAATCTAGGACCTCTGACTCTAGGTACTCTAAATGTGACCAAAATTGTTCACTGCAGACAAAGAGTATAATGTTTTGGCTCTTCTTAAATGTTTCAGCACTTTTTCTGGCTTTCCTTTGTTCCATCAGTGCTTTGTTGTATGCCATAATTATTTACACATTAATTGAACCTCATCCTTGGTGCACCCTCATCAGACTCTAAGATTGTTGAAGGCAAAGACTAAATCAACCATGTAATTCCTCTATCACTTATTAAGCAACTATGCCATGCAAAAAATTTTGCTGTGCCCTACAGACATACTAACCAAAATCTAAATATTCCTTTATCTCAAAGAGTTTACATTATACTGAGGATGTTAAAAGAAGTGTTGTTGTCATTGCTATGGTTTTTAATCCCTCATTTTTTTTAAGAAGACTAGTGACAAGACTAATATGTGAAGTCCCGACTTGCTGTGAAGGATTTGAGTCAGAGTTGTACAAAATCATCAGCCTCACTCTCTTCCAGAGTGATAGATGTCCAGCAGCAAACAAAAGACAGGATGCTTGTTGACAGCTCAGGGTGCAGTGAATGGCCTTGGCATCTTCAATGTCTCACCAATCTCTAACCACACCACAGTGTTTGCTTCAGCTGCCTTCATGACCAGTGGAACCAAGTATTCTCATTCGCCCATTACCCCAGGAGGAGTCTTGGGGTAAGCACCCCTCTAACTCAAACCAGGGTTTAAAGTCTGACAGGAGAGGTTAAGAGGTATCTGTGATAAGTTGGAGAACCATCCAGGCATCCAGACAAAGGTGACCTTTGTCAAATTTGGACAAGGTAACAAAATACAAAATGGACACATAAGAATATATAAAGCCTATGCAAAGTTAACGCTGGACTAATTTTGAAAGAGAATGAGCATTGGTATTTGGTGTTATCAGGAAAGACATTCTGTAGGAGATAGTACTGAAACTGAGATTTGTCCACAGCTGTGTTTTTTAATCACCAGTTAATCAACAGATATCTATTAATCCCCCCTACTTGCCAAGCATTGTGCTAGTCACTTGGATAAAAAATACAGAAGTAAAAATAGCCCTTATTATCAATGAACTTAAAGCCAACCTGAGGGAAACAATACGTGTGCTGTTATCTGCAAAATAAAGTGCTCACTCAGGTAGTTTTTAGATATAATGAAATGAGAATTAACATGGTAGGTATGGTGGACAAAACACTGGACTAGAGTCAAGAGGATCTGAGTTGAAAAATCACCTCTGACACATTACCAAGGGCAAATCTCTTAACCTATTTGAACTTGGAATAATTCCCTAAGTCTTAAATATTATGCTATAAACAGATTACTGTCTGTGTCTACATCAAAGAAATAACAGATTTTTGACATGAGTATATAGATTACATGTAGTTGACAATGATTATGGATATATCCTTGATTCTTCAAACAGTTATTTCCCTCAGTGTTCCTGAGATCTGGATTTATGTTAATGAAAGATCTTCCCACCCATTAATGGGTCTCAGATTAGGGGAGGCTTGTTTTGTAAGAAGGCCCACACCTTTTGTTATTTAATGAGGCACTGGGTCATGAGGGTCCATGAGGGTCCTGCCCTCTGACTCTGAAAAGTGTGTATATACTCTCCAATGAGCTTTCTCTTTGGGGGCTTACTCTTTGAAAGAATGTACATGTGATAAGACTCTGGGTAGCCCTTAAGGAGCCCCACGCCTGGTTTTGAAAACCCAGATAGTGTATCACTCTGGTAACTATGTATGTATGCAATGATCAGACAGTTGGATCTCTCTGTTGATATATGATGTATGTATTGCTTAGAAGTCTTGTGTGTTGGTCTTTATTTCTCTGATTGTATTTTCTTTGTTGGTACATATGTGACTAAAGAAAATTGTTGACCCTTTAAAAGTTGCTTTCCTTTTAGAAAAGCAGATCTAAGAACCTGTGCTAGCAGGTCATCCTGGATGTGCCATGATGCTTGCTGCTACAAGGTCCCATCACTAACATTTTAGCACAAGACATGGAACACAAAGGTCTCTCAAGAATTGTAAGTAAATGTCACACAGCATGCCATGTGCAGTTGCTTGGTGGGTATAAGTTGACTGTAATACATAACAAATGAGAAATTTTGAAAAAGACTATAAAAGATGTCATCATGGAAATGCATGATAGAAAAAGAAAATGTGCTAATGATTTGCAAAAAGAGGGAAATGATGAATTCTAATAGTATAAGAAATTACAGGGGGCGGAGCCAAGATGGCAGAGTAGAAAGACTCACCTATGCTAGGTCCGAACCCACAGCCCACAGATTTCCTGTAAAAAGAACTCCTGACAAAGTCTGGAACAGTGGAAGCCGCGCAGCAACACAGTGAAGGAGACTTC
>JAQQSK010008937.1:0-13295 GCA_028658325.1 Potorous gilbertii
CGGTCATATTCTGCCATCACAAAAGAACAGAAGAGAGGCAGAGATCTTTCTGTCCACCTCACCAGAAGGTAATGGGTAAACTAAGGAAATAACATGGTAAATATCAGGATGTTAGATCTCAGATCCTCAAGAAGTCACAGGAAACAATTTATGAAGAGGTCAAATTTAACTCTGGTATCTTGAGTGTTTTCTACGAAGAGCTGGAATATATATTGATGGATCATTGATGTTCATCCCTCTTATTAGGAACACTCAAGAAATATAGACCTATATAGTTCAGGATAAGATAGCAAATTTCAACAAATAGTCTCCAGATGCTATTGTAAAGAGTTTACCCTTTCAGATTTGAACTCTATTAGAAATTTGAAGGGAATAAAACTAAGTAAATATATGAAACTTGCATATTTGAAAAACAGAGAAATCAGTTGATAGGGAAAAGGCATATACTGGCGATATAAATGGTCACATCTTGATTCACAGGATATAAATGGAATTTATCTGACAGGAGAATGTTCTTATTAACAAACTCACAACTTTGGAATTGTTTTGTTTTGAGAATATTGGCAAATGTTCATTTCCTAGCTATTACTTAGGTGGCATAAATGAGAATTTTATTAGTTTCTATGAGCTAGAAGTAAATTTTCCCACTGAAGAGATCCTGGTTTGAGCTATTATTGGAGAAATATCTCCTCCCTGAGTTCATGCAGTACGTTAAGTGCTGCCAACATATACCTATTACAATACAGAAATTGTATAGTTAAGACAAAGCTAGGTTTTAATATTATGTTTAAGCATAAGTTCAGGTCTCAGACAAAAAGTGTGAACCCCAATGAAAATTCTAGCAAGGTCTCTTATAGACAAAGTTAAATCAGAGAGACATGATATGTTTTCACATATTTCAATTTTTTACAGTCCTCTTAAAAGTTAAAGAAAAGACAGAATTGTAATCTCATGCTCCTTATATGTAACAGATAAGCAAGTCATGATCTAAAATACCCCTTAAAGATGCAAGCCTAGTTAAACAGACTTTATAGGAAACTGTCATATTATAGATTAAACTACATTTAGAGGTTTCACAATAGAGTGATAGTAGGGGAAGATTTACATGTCATCAAATAACCAAGAACACTGGTTTTAGGGAAATCATTCCTTAGTTGACTAGAAGTGGAAAAAAGTGACTAAACCACTTCAAGTGGGGGATATGTAATTGACCTGTTATTGAAGGAATGTCAGTGACCAGATATTTATCAGGATGACTGGAAATGACCCAGGAGGAGGCACAGTTGAGGTTAAGTGACTTGTCCAAGGTCCCACAGCTCGTTAGTATTGTGTCTAAGGTGAGATTTGAACTCAGGTCCTCCTGACTCCTGCACTGGTGCGCTTTCTACTGCACCTGACTGCCCCTTTTTAATTAGCTACAAGTTGCAAGAGTGATAAAAGGAAATAATTTCACATAACAGTACTCCGTTTTGATCACATAGAGATCTACAATAGCTCACTTTGATCACAGTCTTACAATAGGTGTGTCAACAACAGAATTTGAGTATCCAACTCTTCAGGCAAACATAAAGACCAAGATTAAAAGATCAAAGCAAAATTAAGGCAGCAATGATCATCAGTAGTAAATAACATAAATTATCCTTTATGTGGCTTGGTGCTAATAAACTGTCAAATGTTTGTTTAATTTGCATTTTTCACGGGGCATCTTAGCTGTCCTATATTGTCTTCTGACTTTTGGAAACATTTCACTTTGAAAATTTAGCAGTAGGCCTTACTATCTAAGGCAGTTTTAGTCAAGGATTCTTCCTGGTTGATTCACTTCCCTGATTCCAATTTATTTGTAGAGATTCTATAAGTAAGGCATCTAAAGACCATTAGTAAATACAATTTAGTAATAACTACCATAACTTCTTAAATTTGATCTAATAACTAGCTCATGTGCTAAAAAAATAATTTAAATATTGTGGAACTAGCAGCAAAGTTATAAGAATATCGATGATATAAGACCACTTAGAATTCATTTGAAAATTTGGGGAATTTCAGTTTTTATATACCACTTCCTCTTTCTATCTTTACTTGAACTATGCCCCTAATGTGAATATTGTTATCTACAGGCTAAAGGAAGAACTTTAAGAAGGACCCATTATGGCCTGACTTGGAAAGACAATAAGTATGACTCTTGATATCAGATATCAGATAAAGACTTAAAAAGGGAATGGCATAATTAAATATTTCTCTACAGTTATTAGCAAAATTTTCTGTGTAAAATTCTTAATACAATTTTGAGATAAAAAAATAGTCCAAACTTGTATATTCTAGGAGAAAAATAAAGGAAAATTCTTACAGACAGATATGTAGGTAGATATGTAGGTAGAAAGGTGTAAAATCTGGAAATATATTCATTTGTCCTTTTAAGATTGTTCTTAATAGAAATATTTGAAAGTCAATCATATATTTTCTAGTTCTTATTGAAAAATAGTTTAATCTTGTAGGGTTGGCTTTTTTTCTCCAAAGTAGAGTTTAGTATTCCATTAAAATTTATCTAAATACTTTTAAACTCAAAATTTTTTTATCTTGTGTATCTAACTTCCTTCCTTGCCTTCATTTCTTCTTTATTCTTTCCTCCTTTCTATCTTTCTTTCTTTTTCTCTGTCTATATTATCACAGACTTAGATTACACATGAATGCATAATCATTAACCAAGGAACAAAGATGGATGGTAAGACTAAGGACTTAGTTGCTTAGATTAGAAAGCTAAGGTAGTGAACACAAATTCAGAAAAATAAATACATTAGCGTTTCATAACTTCATCCTAGGCCCAATTGTAAATCAAGAAAGTCCCTCAAGGGCACTGATATAAGTTCAATAGAATCCACTTAATTTGTTCTGTTTGATTCCAAATAAGGGCCATAGTTGTACGTTTTTATTTTGTAACTGCTAGTCAGAGCAAACTGAACATTATTTACATAGTATAAAAGCCAGAATCCTGATTGGCCAGGTGAGAAAACTTCCTGTTCAGAAAGGAAATAGCACATTGGAGAAACTGAGTTAAGAGATTTCTAATATCATCAACGTCATCCTCTCAAACTTTTCAGGCAAAGATAGCTGCTTACAGTTATTGTTAGATCTTATTCCCTGATAATATTCCCTCTGAGCAGAATGCGACCTTTCTCTTGAATGGTGGTTTATTTAGTTTTATTCATTTTTTAATTTATTTACTTTTCATTTTCAACATTTATTTCCACAAGACTTTGAGTTCCAAATTTTATCTTCTTCTCTCCCCTCCCACCACTCCAAGACACCATGCATTCTGATTACTCCTTCCTCCAATCTACCCTGTCTTCTATCACATTCCTCCCTTCCTTTATCCTCATCTTCTCTTTTTTCTTGTAGGGCAAGATAGATTTCTACACTCCATTACCTGTATTTCATATTTCCCAGTTGTATGCAACAACAATTCTCAACATTCGTTCCTTAAACTTTGAGTTCCAACTTCTCTCCATTCTTCCTTAAGGCAAGCAATTCAATTTAGGGTATACATGTGCAGTTATGCAAAAGACCTCCATAATATTCATGTTGTGAAAGACTAACTATATTTCCTTCCATCTTGTCCTGCCCTACCCATTTATTCTATTCTGTCTGTTGCCCTTGTCCCTCATCAAAAGTGTTCACTCCCTCCTCTCATTTGCCGTGTCTTCTATCATCCTCCCACAGCACATTTATCCCCTTCTCCCCTACTTTCTATTAATGCAAAATAGGTTTTCATACTAAATTGAGTATGCATGTTATTCCTTTCTTAAATTAAATAGAATGAGTAAGTTTCATTTTTTCCTTCTCACCTCCTGCCTTTTCCTCACTATTGAAAAAGATTTTTCTTGACTTTCATGAGAGATAATTGACCCCATTGTATTTTTCCCTTTCTCCTCCCAATGTATTCCTCTCTCACCCATTAATTTTATTTTTCTATCATCCCTTCCTATTCCACTCACTCTGTGCCCTCTGTCTATAGGTATATAATGTCTCCAACTATCTAAATGCTGAGAAAAGTCTCAAGAGTTACAAATATTTTCTTTCCATGTAGGAATGTAAACAGTTCATTTAGTAAGTCCCTCATGATTTCTCTTTCCTGTTGGCCTTTTCATGCTTCCCTTGATCCTTGTTTGAAAGTCAAATTTTCTATTTGGCTCTAGTCTTTTTGCCAAGAATACTTGAAAGTTCTCTATTTCATTGAATGATTATTTTCCCCTGATGCATTATACTCAGTATTACTGGGTAGGTGATGCTTGGTTTTAATCCTAGCTCCTTTGACTTCTGTAATATTATATTCCAAGTTCTATAATCCTTTAATGCAGAAGCTGCTAGATCTTGTGTTATCCTGATTGTATTTCCACAGTACTCGCATTATTTCTTTGTGACTACTTGCAATATTTTTTCCTTGACCTGGCTAAAATATTCCTAGGAGTTTTTCTTTCTGGATCTCTTTCAGGAGGTGACTGATGGATTCTTTCAATATTTATTTTACCCTCTGGTTAAAGAATAACAGGGCAGTGGTTTATTGATTTAGTGATTATTCAGAAAATCATACCTGAAATCAAACCTAAGAACAATATGAAAAAATCCAGTCCAAACAAATTTTATATCAAATAGCAAGATTAATCACAGCTTAGGACCAAATACAATTGTTATTTTTCTGATATTTTAACAATAATAGTTAGCAATAACACACACACACACACACACACACACACACACACACACACACGAGGACTTCTTTTATTTATCCTTTCTAGTTTAAGTTTATCCTGGAGTTGAAATCAAACATTAGAAATAAAGAAACAATCATGATATTTCACATACAGAAAATAAAACAGTTCACTCAAACGTCAGGAAAATAATTGTAACCACCATAAACTTTCATACTGACAGATGGCAATATTTGAAGGTATTGCATATCAATATCTTAGGAAAAAAAATATTTTGAGACTAATTTCACTTGAAAGTGAAACCTTTCTACATCTTATTCCTGGTGTAATTTGATAGTTTTCATAAGCAATGACCAATCAATCTCTAAGATAAAAATCTCTTCATATGAATCAAACTTGCAAGACACCCCCACCCCAAGATAGCCTAGTTTCTCAATAAAACACTTCATTACTTTAGAACTTCACAATATGATGTCAGTTGATACTATTTCATGATGATTCCCTAGTAAAATAATCAAAGAAACCTGCTAAATCCCCAAAGAACTTCACAGTTAAAAACTTGCAATGTATATTTTTAAAAAATAGTGATCAAATATTGTGACCACATTTCAACAACTAAGTTCATAATCAATTAGCACTTAGATTAAAAGAAAAATCAATTTGCAAAGGTTACAATTACATGATTTTCTAGGTATCATTTTTTTCAAATTCACAGTTTTTGTATACAATGATTTTCCAAAAATCACATTACTATAACAATTAGAAGTCTAACAATAATAAAAACTAATATGATGGATTTTTGAAACATACACCTTTTGTCAGTCAAATAACCTCAGTTCATTTCGGTATAATTCCAACTCGTCTGATATAGAAAATTATTTCTTTCGTATGAGAATTGAACATTCTATACTAATCACATTTAAAAATATATAGAATAATTTTGAAGCAATTACCAGTAATTTTTTCATGAAGTTTTGAATGTATGTCATCTTAGTTCTAAATATCAAGTGTATTTTAAAGTAATGCATAAACTAGCTATAGAGATGAAAATGTCACAGCTATCCTAATAAAAGAACATATTTCAGTTTAAAAAATATCACAATATGTTTTAATTTTAGGACAAATACAAGAAAATCAAGAAAAATGTCATCATTCAAAATCTCAGTTTCCCTAAGGAACGTTAACTCTCAGCACGTCAAATTATAGGGTGCACTGCTTTCAGTTAACTCAGTACCAAATATTTTTGTTAACTGTCTCAAATTCTCATCTCCCTCTTTTGGGAACCATAATAGTTTCCTAAAATTTCAAAATTGTAAATATAATGATATTATGAGTATATAGTCTCCACGTAATTATTTAAACACATCCTCCTAATGGACCTCCAAGGTCAGAATTTTAATGCACTATGTTCAAATACTTTCATAGTACAATTTTATTGCTGTAATTCTCTTTGATAATTGTCACTTCCATAAAGTTCCCCATATTCTTCTTACCTTAATGAGAAAAAGAAGACTCTTCAAATGTCCCTTTCCATATTTCATATTTCTAAACCCTTTATTTTCCAAACCTCTGTAAACACTTCCAATGAAAATGGAATGCAAGTTTCTTTAACTTTCTACCTAATCTCCTCTTGTCTCTCACTGTTTTAACCCTCTCTTTTCTCTTCTGAAAGACTTTGGTGAAATCTCCATAATCTTAAAAACTGTATCTTTCTTTTTATACTCTGATTCAGTATTCACTTGCGCTTTTTAGTTTTCTTTATTTCCATCCCATCATTATTTTCAAATCGTATGCCAGGCTGTCACTCCACTCTAAATCATTCACACATAAAAATACAAATATAAATGTAACGTATATCATCCTTCAAAGATCAAATTGTTTCACCTGACAAGGACGAAGGGTTGCTGAATGCAAACTATTTTTTCCCTTTGTTTTAACCAGCAAATTCTTAGCACTCTTTAGGAGATAAAATAACATTTTAACAAAACAGATGATTGCTCATTACTCAAGAGAGTGATAAAAATGTCTTAAGAATTATTTGCATGTAATCTCATTTCTAAAGAACCACAAACCTTCATTCCAACACATAACATGCAAAAAACCCACTAGATTTCAGCATTTACAAAAACTTTCAAATTGTAATTTAGAAATTTAGAATAATTATCACATTTCAGTTACAAATCTGATCTCTACATCATTTATATTGCCATAAATTTTCCTTTTGGTTTTTGCTGTTTCTCTGTACCCCAATCTCTTCATGGTTAAGAAGGCTGAAAAGAGAATATCTTGCAATTTTCTGGCTTTTTGGGAAAACCTTTCTGCTACTGAAAAACTAATCAAAGGATTTGTGTAAGTAAATCGCTACTCATTGACAAGTGGAGTTCAGCATCCAATTCAAGAAACAAGGAAAGATGATTTATCTATAAAAATATTAAATACCTGAAAAAACAATGTTCACTCACTGCAATTTCCAGGTGTGATTTCTAGGTGGTGTGATAGAGTACCAAGCCTGAAGTCAGGGAGACATTATTTTGTTTAAGTGTGGCCTCAGATACTTACTAGCTTTGTGACCCTGGGTAATTCATTTACCACTGTTTGCCTCAGTTTCCTTTTCTGCAAAATGCTCTGCAGAAAAAAAAATGGAAAGCCATCCAGTATCTTTGCCAATAAAACCCCCAATAGGGTCACAGAGTCATATGTGACTGAAAATGACTGAACAAAATCCCATTTTCCTCTTCATCCTAGAATAAAAGAATTTCAGGTATCAGATGAATCAAAGGACTCGGAATAACATCAGGAGCTAGAAAGGGACAGTCACATTTCCAATGTTCTTTCTGCACACAATGCAGACATGCACCATTAGAATAGAAGGCTGCACATTCTGGAAGACTGAGGTTCTGTTTTGGCCTCCTCTGGGGATCTGAAATTGGGATAATTGCAGTCATTACTTTCATTTGCTCCTGCCAGAGATAAAAGCCAAAGAAGGTACCACTGGAAAACAGCTTTATTTGTTGAGATTCTTGTTCAACCCATTTTTTCTTTTGTCTCCTAGTCTAAAGTTATCGACATAGATCATGAGGGACACAATTTTTTCAGGGTTTTTAGTTTCTCACTCAGGGGCTTTTGTTAAATTATAAGAAATATTATCTGCAGCTTTACTGATCAGCAAATCTAGCACTATTTTGATCACAATTGAATTGTTGGAACCCTCAATGTTTGCATAAGTTTAAGATTGTTTTTGGTCATCCCCAATCTTTTATAGGTTGTTAATCTGCACCTTGGTCAAGGTCCCTAACTTTGCTCCACTTTATTATTCTTCTATCACTTTTCATGGGAAGAATTGGAGGATTTTATATGAGCGAGAACACAAGAAGATTTTTATTTTTTTCTGATTATCAAAGCCCTTGAGCACATCTGTAGGGATAGATGCCAAAGATAATTGTTTGGCAGTGTATTTTTCAATTTTTAGGAAGAATTTTTGAATCTCAGAGTTTGCCCAAATGAGTCAGTCAGCCATTTGTTAAATGTATTCATTTTCTATAGCCATTCTAAACCCTTGCAGGGTTTAAATATCAAAACATGTTCTTCAGGGTCAAAGATATCTATTCCCTGAAATTAATGTTGTCCAAATATTCTCACTGTAGGCTTTAAATAATTTGGACTCTTTGAAATGAAAACGTGTTTTCCTCCAAATTAGTCAATTCATTTTTAATCAGTTAACTAATTTAATAATTTAAAATTTTAAAATTATAATTAATTTTAAAATAATTATTAATTAATTTAATAATCATAGTGACTGAAACTAATTTAGTGAAATCTTCAAAATATATTTTATATCAATCCAAAGATTTGTTGTTGTTAGAAGCAATAGCCCTGTAAAACAAATTGAGATAGTATACAGAAAAAATGAGTTCTCACATAACTCCTGACCTCTCCTCAATATGACACTGAGGTAAATGCCAGAAACTAGGTCCAGGAAAGAAATTAAATTAAATCCTTATTCTGCTTTATACCAGACCGGAGTCAATGAACAGCATCTAATTAATCATTGGTTGGAAGCATCACTTGGAGGTCAACTCAGATCAAACAAGGGACAATGGCCACAATAGACAGTTAAATCTCTTGCTTATGTGATTGCAGTGGGGAATAAAAGATTAAAAGAGCACAAGGCATTGAGGCAAACAAAGTACATGATTTGGGAAAAAATGTCAATTCCTTGCTTTGCCTTTTCAGTTTTTTAGTAAACCCCCTTACACCATCATGTATATCAGAATGTCTGAGCAGCTACCAAACTTCAGACTCCAAAATACTAATTACTCAATTGTAAGGAACAAGTAAAAACATACAAAACAATACACAGAAATACATATGACATACAAAAAAATGTACTCCCCCAATTTTCATGATTTTCGGAAGCTGTCAGTCAATAGCTCAACTGAATTTTCACCTTCAAAATCTCCAAGGCAAAAATGACATTGTGTAGATAGTAGAACTTCTGAAGTAGAAACCTTGGTCTTTACAATGATACTGTAGATCACTTTTAGATTTACCAAATTTGTTATGGAAGAAATATCTCCTCTTTGTGTTCATATGGTACATAATAGCTGCCAAAATAAATCTGCCACAACACAGAATTTACAGAGGTAAGAAAAAGCTAGGTTTCTTATTATACTTAAGCAAAGGTAAAAAAATGAATTTGAATTCCTATTACGATCCTATCAAGATATCTTATAGACAAAATTATATCAGTGACAGAATAATACTTATTTTAAATATTTCTATATTGCAGATTCTTTTTAGGCAATAAAATTTAAAGAGAAGTCATATCCGTAATCCTATGCTTCCTTCAGTGTCAAAAATTGAGCAAATTTAGTGAAGCAAAGTCATCATCTCATACATTTTTAAAGATATAATCAGATTCTTTATGTAAAATAAGTCATATTATAATTTAACTACTGTTTAGATGGTTTAAAATTGGTTAATTGGGGGGATGGCAATTTTCATCATCAAGGTAACTAAGAACACATGTCAGGGAAATCCTTAACCTAGAGGAGCTAACATATAACTAAAACACTTTTGGAAACGTTGAACTCCCCTTTGACTTTTATTAAATGCATGTTAAATAGCCTTCCCTTAGCATTATTATTCCAGGTATCAGGTTATGGTTAAATGAGATTAATATTAATAGAATGTAGGCTTGTAGTTAACCAAAAGTTGCAAGAGGAATGGCCCTGATCCCTAAATAATTAAAATTAATGAAAGGAATCAAACACTCTCATAACGATGCTATGAAAGTAGGTCTAAGAATAAACCTCAGATCCTGATGAGGAAATAAAAAGTTTTACCTTTCTCTTCACTTTTTACTAAGGTTCTCTATCCTTTCTGTAAGGGTGCAGAACTAAGCAATGAAGAGAAGTGGAATGACCTAACTGAGGAGCAGAAAAATCCAAGGGAAGAGTAGCTTACTTCGTTGAGGAAAACAGTTGAATAATCTAGCCATGAAGCAGCCCATTTTAGCAGCAAAACAGACCAGGAATGAATTGTCCCAAGTTAGTAGTAGTTTATCCATCCAACAGTAATGCCATTGCTATTGAACTTTTCTGTGCATTGTTCCTAAGGAAAAGAAATGGCATCAGAAATGCCTGACCCAAGTCTCTCCTCATTCCAATCTATCTTCCTACAGCAACTAACATGACTTTCCTAAAAAAAGCAGGTCTGATTATGTCATCCCACTCCTTCTACCCTTAACTCAATAAACTCTAATCTTCTTATTGCATCCAGGAACAAATGATATGTAATTTTCTATTCAGCTTTCAAAGCCTCATACCTTTCCAGTCTTCATACACCTTCCTCCTTCATATGAACTCTTTAACTCAGTGACAATGGCATTCTGTTTGTTCCTCATTTAAAACATTCTATATCTTGTCTTTAAGCAACATGCTGCCATGCATGTAACACTCTCTCCTACATTTCTAACTAATAACTTCATTGACTTCCTTTTATTCCCAAATAAAGTGTCGCATTTTATAGGAGGTTTTCTCTAAACCCTCAATTTCAGTTTCTTCTCTCTGTTAATTTCCTATTTATCTTTTATGTAGCTTGATTTCTTTTTATTTCCATAATATCTCCCCCATTAGATCGTAAGCTTCTTGAGGGCAGAGAATATATTTTGTTGATTTATTCCCAGTGCTTAGCACAATAATTGATTAGTTGGACACTTTTGTGTGAGCAAGAGAGAAGTGAAGACTTCTCTCATTAATATCTACAATTTTCACTTACCATTTTAGATACATATAATTGTAAAGATCAAGATAGATATTAGAAACCACACCCAGAGTGAAGTAAGCCGAGTCAAGAAAACAATAAGTATAATAACTTAAATAGAAAGAACAGCAACCACAAAGTAATGGAAAGTGAGTATTGCGAAATTACAAAGAGCAAGAATGATTCTAAAGACGATGTAAAAAAGATGTCTTCCTACCCTTATTCTTTTGTGGATGGGTGAAGTCCATAGGTTTGGAACGTGACATATATTTTCATGTTTTTCTAGTATTCATCAATTTTATTGCTCTTTCTCTATTTCTCTCTCTCCCTCTGTCTCTCTCTCTTTCTCTCTGTCTCTCTGTGTCTCTTTCTCGCTCTCTCTCTTTTTTTCTCTTTTACTTTGTTATATGGTGTGGTTCACTAGGAAAGAAGAAGGCAAATGACCCTGGGAATAATGTAGGTGGGGAATAAAGGATATCAATAAGAATCTATTTAAATGAACCAAGTCATCAGACTATAATTTGTAACATAACACTGAAACAAAGAGTTAACGGTATAATCAATATTAAAATCCATATCTCTTCGATTCAAAGTATATTGACTTCTTAGATTTTGGTGGCTTTGATAGTTCTAAAAAAAAGTAAAGTGATATTTGTACCAATTTGATGAAAGAGCAGGAGTATTGGGGATAACTATCAGTAGATAGTTGATTAGTTAAAGATTAGGCACATCCAGCATTGCTTTTAAAAAAAACTAACTTGCAGACTTTGTAGGGAATTTCAGTAGAAGCCAGTAGTTCAAAGAGCTGTTTCTGAGAGGGGTAACTATTTCTCAGGATCTAAGAAAAGAATTTCAGCTGCTGAGTTGTAGGTACTGAATATGGCAGAGTGTCTTTTTTTAGAACACAATATATTCTTATAAAATTTTGAGTTCTTAATTTTTGTCCCTCTCTCCCTTTTACCCCCATCTAAAATGTAGCAAAAAATTTGTTATGTTATGCGTTTGCAAACGTGTAAACATATATCCCCATTAGTCATGTTGTAAAAGAAGAAGAAAAAGAGGGAAAAGCTTCAAAAAGTACAAATAGTATTCTTCCATCTGCATTTAGACTCCATAGTTCTTTCTCGGAGGTGGAAATAATTTTCCATCATGGGTCTTTTGGAATTGTCTTGGATCATTGTATTGCTGAAGAGCCAAGTCAATCATAATTGATTATTGCACAATATTGCTGTTACTGTGTATAATGTTCTCCTGGCTCTGTTCACTTCGCTCAGCATCAGTTCATGTAAGACTTTCCTGGTTTTTCTTTGGTAAATCTGCCTGATCATCATTTCTTATAGCACAGTAGTATCCCATTACATTAATATACCACAAATTGTTCAGTTATTTCTCAACTGATGGGTATAGCCTCAATTTCCAATTCTTTGTCATCACGTAAAGTGCTGCTATGAAATTTTTTGCACAAATAGGACCTTCCCCCTTCTTAATGATCTCTTTTAGATAAAAATACAGTAGTTATGTTGCTGGACCAAAAGGTATACACAATTTGATTGCCCTTTGGGCATAGGTCTAAATTGCTTTTCAGAATGATTGAACTCATCAACAATGCATTAGGAACATAATACTTCTTTCTTCATTTATCACAGTGGCTGTAAATAGTTGAAAATCACAAGAGAGTTAGAAACATAGTTAAAAAGCATTCAGAAGGGTGCAGAGACACATGATCTCTGTGAAGAGAAAAACACAGGCAGAAGTAATATCCCAAGAAGAAAACAAATGGAAAGGATTAGACCCTTGGCAGTAGACAATAGTCCTAATCAAAGATACATAAAAGAAACTAACCTTGATAGAGTACAGGCATAACTGTGACAGAAGAGCAGACACAGGGAGTCATAAACACTGCCTAGAACAGATTAAAACCGTGGTTTTAGTCCTCAGTGAACAGAAAAAAAAAAATATTAAGATCCAGAAGTACCAAAGGAGTCTTCCTGGTCACATGTTTCGAAATTGTGTATTCTTTTTCTGCACTTCTAAAGGACACTGAATACGTTTTTTAAGAATAGTGCATCACAATTTGAGGGAATGTTTTGTAACTATTTTTAATCTTATTAAATATCTTTGCTTTGATCTATGTGAATTATTACAAGTTACACTGGTGAAATCTCATTCGTTAGAGTTATGGGAGGACTAGATTGACACAGCAGCTTTGAAACTAAAGATAGTTTTACTCTAGTCTAAAGGACCAAAATAGCCAGTATGAGAGCAATTTTGAGCAGTAGTTTCCAAGGGAAGCACATCAATGTGGGAGCTTTGCTTTTCTTTTTTTTT
>JAQQSK010008938.1:0-13293 GCA_028658325.1 Potorous gilbertii
GTACATGTCTTGCACCTCGTTCCATTTAAGAGTCTTGAAAGCATTTGTGTCTTGCATAAAAGTACAAAACTTTGTTTTAATTTTTATATGTTGTTTTCAAAATTAAAAAAAATTGGATTATTATAGCTTATGTTATGGAGATGAAGTGTGTTTCAGATTTGTTCAAAAAAAATTCAAAAACAATTTGCTTCCCAAGAAACCTTGCAATCAAATTCTGGTTAGTATTTGAAAGTTTTGTTTCTTAACCAGCTAAGGTCTAAAAACACAAAACAACACTGAGAGTGGCACAGCTCACAGAATGGGAGCCTCTCTACTGTAGGCTTTGTTCCTGAGGGAAGGATTTGAACATGTTACTTACAGGGGTTTGCTCCATCAGCAACTATCAGCATACGGAGAGATGAGAGGTTGATATCTCTTTGATCACGATGTGCAACTAGTGCCCAATGCATGTCCCTGGATTTGACACAAGCCACTTTGGCTGAAAAATAAAACCAAAAGAAAACAAACATTAATGAAAAAGTAGGAAGCTGACATGGTTGAAATCACATGTTCCAAAAATGTAAAGGCAGGGGATGGGGTATTATGACTAACTGTGGAATAGTAATTATTGACTGAACAGAAATTCTATTGTAATCAAACTGACATCTGGTGACATCTCTGACTGAACTGAAGCTCTCAGGTCCTTACCTTTGTATTGGCAGACCTTCTGTATCCAGGAAAGGGGGTTCACTTTCATTAAAGAATATGGGATACTGATCACATGCATCATATTCATGACACTCTGTAATAAAAATGAAACAAATTCACATGGGAATGGAAACATGCTGTCTTCAGAACATTAACAACTAGAGAAGATCCCGCCATATTGGCATGATAAAGGAAAAAGAATTTTTGTAGGAAGGACAATTTAAGCACCTGATAAGCAATTTACCTTGTAGTGGGTTCCCAACTACTAGCTGGAAAGAACCTTAGAAGTCAATTAATTCAATTCCCATAATTTGTAGATGAGGAAGTTGGGTTCCCCAAAGTGCTGATGAAAATCTCATTTAGGCATACTCTGATCCAACCTGTTAAAGCTGCAACAATCTTCAAAACAAGGGCTTATATGAGGTCAACAACACAGGTAGTGGAGTCAGAATATGAACCTGGGACCTTTGACTCCAAATTCTGTGCTCGTCAACTCTGCTATGCTCAAGATTTTTGAGCCACAAGCTTTTCACACAGTAAACATCTTGTTGATTCCTCTACAGGCTCTGAGACCATCTATGAACATCTTTTTGTTAATCCCTTTAGATACTCTTGGGACCGAAAAAGAATGAAAAAGTAATCTGGTCTTTTATGCCTCAGGTCTAACTCAAGTTCCTCTCGATGGTATTTAAGCTCCATTCTTTTTTCCTCCTTTAGTAGAGGAGGTCATCATCCTTTTTATAAGATAGGCTTTCACATACTTGAAGCTTGATCTTCTCTACCTTTATCTAATAAGCTCTATTTCTCAACCCCCTAAGCATTCTGGCATTATGCCTTTAATTAAATATAACCCTAAGGAACGGAGGGGAAGTGGGAGGTTTACTTTAATCATCCAGTTCTCCAATCAATTTTGTCAGGGAATGCATGGTCTTACATGTAGTGTGAGGGGAAAGAGGAAAGAAGGAGAGAGGGAAGGAAAGAAGGAGGGAGGGAATGGGAGAGGAGGAGAGAGGGAGGGAGGGGGAGGAAGGGAGGGAACGAAGAAGGGAGCGAGGGAGAAATGAAAGGAGGGAGGGAGAGAGGGAGAAAGTGAGAGGGGAGAATTTTCCTTATGGTAAATTGAAGTCAACTGACTATGGCTACAAGTCACAAAAGTTAGCGCCTGGCTTCACTAAGAGGGAGTATTTCCTCACTGGGAGTTCTCCATACTAATGAAATGACATATGAAGTCCAAAAAGAAATGAAGATTAAAGGAACAGACTTGTTTTTAAATAAAATATTTAACTGTTTACTGCACAGAAGACTCTTTTACCTACACCAATGGAATTAGACAACAGATGTGAATAGTATGTAACAGTATATAGTTCCCCAAAAATTTGTGTTTTGCTATGAGATGTTATTTTCTTCGTTTTATCTGAATATGCATGAGCCATATTGGGAAAATTCATAGCTCTTAAAATAATAAAGCTGTGTTGTGACCATATTATGGAAAACCAACACAGGGAAAAAACTAACATATATAGAGTCTATCCAAAAAGTCTTAGTGTAGTTTTAAGCTTATTTTGAAATACAATATATATTGAATATACACAAATATACGTATACAAATATATATGAATAGACATATAAATACATATGCATATTTGTGTATATATATGTATATGTATGTATGAATGCATGTGTATATATCTATGTTTAGCTGCATCTATCCATATATATTTATTTATATACACACAGTGCTTACAATGTGCAAGGCACTGATAACCAACTGGAGAGATGTCCTATTTCACTATTCAGTTTCCAAGCTTTCTAACTGAACCCTTTTTTGTTCCCCATGCTGAGAATGAATTCCCCTTTCAAAGAGATGCAAAGTACCAGCCTAAGGAAGACTCTTTTCCCCTGCCAGAGGAAAGGTAATTCAGAAGGGATTTCAAACTTCTTTCCTTCCAGCTCCTGCTAGGCTATCATTCGGTGGGATAATCAATGGAGACAGTGATGGACTTCAGCCAAGGAGGGAAAATGTCACAAAGATATTAAACCCAAAGAAATCATAATGTGGACCACAAAAACAACGTAACCATATGATCTTAGTCAAATCATTTGCCCTTCAGGGCCTCAGTTTCCTCAAATGTTAAGAGAATTAACAACCTTGTAGCTGTAAGGTTCCTTGCAGCTCTGATACTGCCTGGTTCTTTTATTTAGGTGGCATTTTTAATTTCATAAGATCATAGGATCAAAGATAACAGAATTGGAAAGGGCTTAGAGATCATTCAGGACAACCTCCTTATTTTTATAGATGAGGAAACTGAGGCTGGTAGAAGTTAAGTGACTTCTCCAGGGTCACAGCTAATTAAGTGTCTGAGGCAATATTTGAATTCAGGTCTTCCTGAATCTAAACCTAGAATTTTCTCTACTGTGCCACCTAACTGCCTCATTACAAAGATTTTTACCTATTAGCCCAAAGGATCATCAAAAACAGGTAGTATGTTAATTTCCTCATGTATAAAATGAGGATAATGAAACTCAGAAAAGATGACCCATCCAAGGACCCACAGAAAACCACCTATATACAGGATGTCCCAAATATTAGGGTATCCCTAAGACTTTGGGGACAGCTAGTATAATGAAGAATTGAAAGCAATATTCCTGTAAAATAGTGGGCTATTTTCATTATCCTACTAAATCTTATTAGCTAATGTTATAGCCAGAGGAGAAATACAGCACGTTGCATGTTAATAAAGAAGTAAGCTAAGACTGCTTTTGGCACCTGCATAATACAATGATATAATATGATAAAATAATATGTGGCAATTACAGAATGCTTCAAGATTTGCAAAGAATTTTACAAGTATTTTCTTATTTGAGACTCACAGAGGCAGATAGTGAAGTAGATAGTGCATATATCATCTCCATTTTTCAGAAGAGGAAATAGATTTGGAGAGGTCTGTGTGAGCACATAGACACACGCACGCGCGCGCGCGCGCGCACACACACACGCACAGAGTTGGTGTCTGAAGTGGGATTCATACTCCTAACCTTTAGTCCAGCACAATCCCTACTCTGCCTGTCACTATTAGCATCAATTCTGGTTGGACGCCTTGGACAATGAACTTCACCCTGTGATTCTATTCACCCTTTACTCTTCATAGAACAATTCTAAAAATGTTGGGGGTGGGTAGAAGGAAGTGAAAATTCTGCCACATGAAACAGGCATGCAGAGATTTCTGGGCGGTTATGCTAAACATGTTTTTAAAAGCTACCAGCTAAACAAACAAACAGGATTATTTCTCTCCCAACATGCTTTCTGGAATCGTCATCACTCATCAGTTGACAACCATAACAATAAGATACATATTTCTGTTCCACTCATGCTGAGTTTTCATTGGAAAATAGGGTTATTAAGTGCTAGGCATTTTTTCTCCCTTTTCTCCTCCCTTCATCATCATGGAACACTGGATCCCCAATGTTCATAAAGACAGAATCTTTTTCTTTTAAAGATGGCATAAAGGAAGAGTCAAGGAAAGTTTATCCAAAACAGATTTACGGGCAAGAAAGCTGAATATAAACAAGCAATGCATGACATTACTTCCTGCTTTGAAGAACAGACGGGGTGGTGGTGGGGTAGGCAGGGAGAAGTGGGGGAAGAGAACATTTATTTGTTGAACGAGAAATGACTGTAAGAAAGGCTCTCATCGGCAGCTGTAATCTCAGTATGTGGGTCAGTGACTAAAATCTATTACAACTGTAACCAGCGTGGTTTTCTTGCCTGGTAAGGAGATGAACCAGCTGACAATATAAGTTTTGTTTTCCTTGAAAAGGCACTAATGATCTCTTCTTAAAAATGTGAAGGAAAGTATGTTATCATGAACCCAAGTACAAGCCAGCATCCTCCTGATTCTAAGAACCTCGAGGAGTCACATTTGTAAACACATACAGTCTGAGACTGGGCTAGGACAGAGGAAAGCAGGGGCATGCAGGAGGTGGTCATATACTCACCGTCAGGATCCCATGCCAGAGGCCAACATCCTTCTTGAAATCTAATACATTCACAATTGTTTCAGCTGTTCAACCAAAATACCAAAAACACATTACTTGTTATAGCCCAGCACAGACAGAGGCAAAAGCAATCTAAAACCAAAAGGTAAATACGAGTGACAGAGTAATGTTACTTCAGCTTACTTTCACAGAATGTCTAATGCTTCCAAATAGATTCTTAAAAAACAAACCATCCTTTATCTTTCTAGAACCCTTGCCTCCACAGGAAAAGCTATATCAAAGGGTTTTATACTAGCAGGCTTTGGACTGGTGCAGCTATGAATAAAGAGTGTAGGGGATAAAATGGAAAGATGGGGGCAAGGTGGGATGTGTTACAGAAGACGATAACAGGAATTTTCTTCCCCTCCATTAAATATTATAGAACAGCAGGTTCCCCAAAATTCATAAACACTGAATCATATTTATAAGAAAAATAAACATCATGGAAAAAAAAGAAGAAAGTTTGTCCAAAAGAGATTCATGGGAAAGGAAACAGTACTGTGTAGTACTATACAAGCAGTAGATGACATTATTCCCTGGTTTGAAAAACTAACAGCAGGAGAAAAACCAAAAGAACCGAATATGTCCAATCTTCATCAAAGTACAAAACTGTATGTGGGTGGGCAGTACAAATGGTGATTGGAAACTTAGATGTTTTAGTTTCCAGCTATCATTAAAACATAGAAAAGATGAGAGATAGGGCTATTAATAATCTGTTTGTGAAAACAGTGATCAACCAAAAAAACTCAAACTTTTTAAGTGCTTGCTATATACCAGGTACCATCCTATGTCCTGAGAAGACAAATGTCAAAGAGAGACAGTCATCCTTACATTCTACTTAAGGAGTATAATGTATTTACAGATAAGTAAATAGAGAATAGGTGTACACTGGTAACTAGAGCAATCAGAAAAGGCCTTTGGAAGAAGTGGTACATGAGCTTAGCCTTCAAGAGAGTTAGGGATGCTAAGAAGCAAGATGTGAAAAGGGACAGCATTCCTGATATAAGGTAGAGACTATACAAAGGTACGGGGACAGGAGAGGTCATGTCATGTAAAGAGAAGAGTGCAGAGTGTCTACTCTTCTTCCCTTGAAGAGTATTATATCACAGCCTAGGAAGGGAGCCTATAAGCATATTTTAAAATGCTCAAAAGAAGAGTTATAATTTATCCTGAAGGAAATGGGCGACACTTGGTAGTGGGCACCATCACTGGTGCTCTGGAGTCATGGTTGATCAGTGCATCGATCAGAGCTCTTAAGCCTTTCAGAGTGCTGATTTACGCAACATGATGAAGGAAACAAATTTTTTGCACATGGTCAATGTGGGAATTTTTTGTCTTGACTGTGTATTTGTTACACAGGTTTTGTCTTCTTTTCTCATTTTGGATAAGGAGGGGAGAATGTGGGAGTGAAAATTAAGGCTTTTCAATTGAAAAGAAATAAAAGTGCAATTTCTTTTCTAAAAAAGAAATAATCTAATTCACTGATTTTGTTTTATAGATGAGGAAAAAGCAAGTGACTTGCCCAAGTAGTAGTAAGTGTCAGGAGTGGATTCCCAATCCAATGTTTTTTCCCCTTTACCATACTGCTACCCTCTATCTGCATCCATTCTTTCACCTTTCTCATTCATTCTCTGGCAGGGACCATTGGATTCCCCCATGGAAGCCAATTCGGGAATGCCACTATTGAATTCCTGAGATCACATTTGGCAACAATCTGAATCTATCTGAGACTGAGTCTAGCAAAAGAAAGCAAATCACTCCCAGGATACATCAAGAGTCAAGCAGAAAGCCATAACCCCAAGCCCAGGGAAGTCATATCTTTGCAGGAAATGTACTTGGATGCAGAGCTGTACCTTCAGTGTAGCCACACGCCTGGGTGAGGGCTTGACAATGTGTGAGCAGTGCAATTCTTGTTACAGTCACCCCGAGCACACTTCCATCTTTACATGTTTTATACTAAAATAGAAAAAAAGACAAAAAGGAAAGATACAAGAATGTGCATGGCACAGTTGTGTTAGGAAACAATCATAATTAGATTTATGTCACAGTCATTTCCAATACTAAGTGCTCCTTGCTCATGGGACTGAAAAACAATCATAAACACACATGATCAATTACCCCAAATATCCACCCAGTCCAATGGGAAGGGATCACATCTGACTTACCTCAATATAAGCAGTGTCATTATTTGCATCCTTGATGTGTGGGAACCAATCTCGAGGAGGTTTAGAAAGGTGCTTAGATTCCGTGACGAACCATAAGAGCTTTGGCCAACCTTGGGAATAAATGACAAACATCTTTTTGGTTGCCACTCACCGAAAATGAGTACAGAATTTTTTTAAAAGCCTTGGAAAGGATTTTTCTGTTGGTATGTTACTCTTCAAAAACTATTTCAAACTACCCTAAGCATATTAAATTCAATTTTTAAAAAACCTTCAGTACCTACTATGGACCAAGTAGTGTCCTAGGCTCTAGGCATGTGAAAGCAAAAATGAAATAGTCCCATATACACATGTGTATATGTATACCAGTGTGTGTGTGTGTATATATATGTGCATATGTATGCACACGTATACATGCATGTACATATGTGCGTATGTGTATATATGTATATGTGTGTAACACATATGCTTCATATCTAATCATTAGGGTACCTGTTATTCACATACAATTTATCACTATAAATACATGTGTGTGCTACAAATATCAATATATACATACAAACATATATACACATACAAATACAAAGTAATTTTCTAAGGGGAAGAGGGAAGCTCTAAAAACAAAGGGAATGAAGAAAAGTTCTTGAAGGAAGTGAACCTTGAGCTGAGCCTTCAGGAGACCTAGGGATTCCAAAAGAAAGGGAAAGGTAAAAAGAGAGCACATTCCAGTCACAGGGAGACAAAAGCATGGAGCTGGGAGATGGGATGCCTAGACAGGGAACAGAAAGTAGGTTAGTTTGGCCGTAACTCAGAACACCTAAGGGGGAATAGTGTGAAAATAGTCTGGAAACACAAGTTGGAGCTAGGCTATGAAGACCTTTAAGTGACAAATAGAGAAGTTTGTCCTTTATCATACACGCAGAGGGACCCTCCAAACTTCTAAAGCAGGAAAGTGAGAGGGAGAGGTGAGTGTTCTGACATGGCCAGCCAATGAGACAATCTTTACATGCTGTTCACTCCTAATACAGAACTTGGAATGCAGAACCCCAAAACAGTAACTTAGAAGTTACTATATGACCATCTTACCTTTAAATTGTGGTATCTCCCCCGTTGGGCTTTTTGGCAGTCCTTTATGACAGGCATCACTAGTCAAGGCCACAGTAACTCCACAGCTTCCAAGTAAAAACCCTATCTGTTGGCTTCCTGCATCCTGAGAAAAGAGAACAAAGAGGAGAGAGACAATTTTTAAATAGTTTGTGAAGAACGTATAAGGTCCGTGCTCCCTTCGCTATAATTCGTGTAAATTACATTGTGAGGCCCCAAAAGCAGAAAATTATACTCATATGTTTGAAAGCGACCATTCAGGTCATCCTGGCAGGGTTAGAGAAAGAATTCTTTTTAGTGATTAATCTGTAAACTGGCAAAGTGACTGAAGAGATTCCTGCCACTGTCAAACCCAAAATGTTAAGGCCAAAACAGTACAAGAGGGGAAAGATTACCAGACTTGGCATCTGCGTATCTGGATTCAAATCTCAGCTGCCATGCTTACCATAGGCAGGTCACTTAACGCCTCTCAGCCTCAATTTTCTTAGTTGTCACCACAAATAACACTTGAGTTACCTCCATTAAAGGGCTATTTTGAGAAAAGTGTTTTACAAACCTTGAGGCATGACATAAATGGGAACTTTTATTATACCATATTCTCTCCTTTTCCTGAGGCTGTAACTTTCATGTTTCTCATGAAATAACTTTTGCACATTAAATGGTCTCCTGGTGGAAAATATTTTGGTCCAGCAGATTGATTCTGGCAACCTGTAAATAGGCATGGGCAGGCTCCATAAGCCTGATTTATGAATGCCCCTTACATAAAAATGGTCAGGGACTGACCTGAGTCAGGGACTCATTTCTCTAACTGGCAGGGCCTCAAGAAGTGCGTTTCTTCTTTCCATAGTAGGTCTTGCTAAGGATGTTCATTGCAATACCATCACTCCTGTCCCCAACATCCTGTTCCTAAAGATTACTATATCTCACAGCTCCTAGGGCCCCAAGAAGCCCTTGCAGAAGTAACCAACTCCAATCTCTTGACCTTTCATCTCAACATCCTCTTGATGGACTCTCTTGCCCTTAGGATTCCCCTAACAGGACCTTAAAGGAACTGCCTCATGCTCCCAGGAGGTCCAAACATGCCCCCTCCCCAGTCCCTGTATAGCTAGAGGTCTTCTACTTATGGTGCTCTCTACATCAAAGGAAAGGGAGAATAACATCCTTCTAACTTTGCAGCAGCCAGAGTACTTGGGGAATGGTGAGAAAGAAGTGGAGGAAGAAGCCCTGCTCATGAGGACCTGAGAGAGTGTATGGAAAAGGGAAAAAAGATTCTCCTCGAAGAAACTGGAGTAAGGGAAAATGCTAACTTAGGGAAAAAACATAAACTACTGGACACTAATTTTCCTTTGGCCCCAAGGGAAATATTACTATGAGAAATGTTTAGAAGTTGCAGACAAGATAAAACTTCAAGGCCTATATCCTGAAAGAGATAAAAAAGGAGGGAAATGACCCAGAGGAAAAAATTATATATTTATTGCAACTCTTTTTTGTAGTGACAGAGAACTGGACATTAAGGGAGGAGGTATTAAATGGGGAATGGCTGAAAACATTATGGCAGATGAATGTGATGGAATACTACTGTGTTATAAGGAGTGATGAAAATGATAGCTTCACAATTTGGAACTATCTCCAAAGGGCAACCATACAGTGCATACCCTTTGATCCAGCAATATCAGTAGTAGGTCTACATTCCAGAGAGATCATTAAAAAGGGAAAGCGACCTACATGTGCAAAAATATTTACAATAGTCCTTTTCATGTTGGCAAAATATTGGAAATTGAGGGGATGCTACATGTGCAAAAATATTTACAATAGTCCTTTTCATGTTGGCAAAATATTGGAAATTGAGGGGATGCTCAGCAACTGAACAAGCTATGGTATAGTATATGAATATTTTTATATGAATTTGGATATTTTAATTTTAAAAACCTACATTACATTGAAAACAAGATTCCCACTGTAGCTTTTGCTATATACTTGCATGGCTACTGGTTGGAAAGAAGCAAATAGTCCCTCTTCACTTGCCTTCTCTCCTCTCTACTTTCTGGATTTAATTATTTAAGATCATGTGTTAGCATAACTGTCTTCCAGATGTTTTACAACCAGCTTTTTTCTCTTAATTTATTTTTAGTTTTCAACATTCATTTCCATAAGATTTTTACTCTTAAATGTTCTCCCCCTTCCTCTCTGCCCTCTCCCCCAAGATAGCCTATAATCTGATATAAGCTCTACTTACACATTCATATTAAATATATTTTCACATTCTTCATGATATAAAGAAGAGTTAGAACCAATGGGAGGAACCCCAAGAAAGAAGAAACAAAACAACAAAAGAAAAGCAGAGCAAATGGCATACTTCCATCTTCATTCAGACTTCAAAGTTCTTTCTCTGGATGTGGATAGCACTTTCCCTCATGAGTCTTTTGGAGTTGTCTCAGATCCTTGCATTGCTGAGAAAAGCTAAGTCTATCAAAGTCAGTCACTGTACAATGTGGCTTTTACTGTGTACAATGTTCTCCTGGTTCTGCTCACTTCACTCAGTCTCAGTTCGTGTAAGTCTTTTCAAGTTTTTCTGAAAATCTGCCTGCTCAGCATTTCTTACAGCACAATAGTATTCCATCATGTTCATATATGACAGCCTGTTCGGCTATCCCACAATTGATGGAATTCTTTGCCACATGGTATATTAATGTGACAGAGTATTATTGTGCTATAAGAAATGATAAACAGGCAGATTTCAGAACAACCTGGAAAGATGGAAAGATTTGAACTGATGCAAAGTGAAATAGGCAGAACCAAGAAAACAATGTATCCAGTATCAGTAACATCATCATGTGATGACCAGCTATGAATGACTCAGCTCTTCTCTGCAACACCATGATCCAAGACAAGTTCAAAGGATTCATCAATGAAAATGCTATCCACATCCAGATAAAGAAAACTGATACACTCTGAAAGCAGACTGAGGCATTTTTATTTATTCTTTTTTATGTTTTTCCTTTCCTTTTGATCTGTTTTTTCTTTCATAACTGTGACTAATATGAAAGTATGTTTTACATGATAGTACATGTGTGACCTATATGAAATTGCCTACCATTTTCGGAAGAAGGAGGGAGAAAAATTCAGAACTCAAAATCTTATAAAAATGAATGCTCAAACTTTTCTTGACATATAATTGGGGAAAAATACTATTTTAAAAATGATAGTTTTAGAGAAACCTGGGAAAACTTGTATGAACTAATGCAAAGTGCAGTGAGTAGACTCAGGAGAACAATGGATACAAGAGTATCAACATCAGAGAGATAATCAACTTTGAAAGACTTAACTCTTAGCAAAGCAGTAACCAACTGTAATTCAAGAGGATCAAGGTGATAGACTAAATATACAGTACGAGATACACATTTCTAGGCATGGCCAACGTGAGGACTTATTTTCCTTGACTAAGCATATTTGTTTCAAAGATTTTGTTTTGTTTTGTTTTGTTTTCATTTAGGGTAAAATGGGAGAGAGGGAAAATAAAGACTCATTTGTTGGAGAAAAAATCTTTTAATTAAAGAATGAAAAGTTAAGAGAGGCAAATTGTGGCATGTTATAAAGAAAAAATTCCAAATGATTAGAGCTACCCCAAAATAGAACAGGTTGCCTTAAAGAGTTTCTTATCAATGAGGTCCCCAAGAAGAGGCTGAATGACCAGTCATGAATATTTTATCTTCCTAATCAAGTATAGATAGGAAGGGGTGATCACTAATGCCAATTGATCAAAACTCCATAAACTAATATTAAGTGCCAACTGTGTGCCAGACACTGCACCAAATGTTGGAGTGGCAAAGATAAGAATAAATAGTCCAGTCTTAAGAGAACTAATATTCTACATATTTCTCCAGGGAGACAAGTACATATAAACGGTGATTTTCTTTTGAGAGGGGGACAGCACTTGTACTTAGGGGAATTCTAGAATAAGAGGTAGATATAAGAGGGAGGCATTTGAGCAAATCAAGCAGCTTTCTACATGCTGAGTGTATTTAATGCTGGCTGCAAAGAAAGGCCAAAGAGTGGAAATGGAGTTTTGTAGGGTGCTGTATTTCTGGATCTCTGGAAAGGCAGCGTGAGGCAAGGGAAAGAGCAATGAACGTGAAATCAGAACCTCCAGTTTCAATCTCTGCTTTGCCGTGTGACACTACATAAATCAGAGAATCTCTCTGCTCTGAATATCCTCATCTCTAACAGGCGGGATCTGGACTGAAGACACCTGCTATCTCCTCCTTCACCCTCTCCTCCCCACCATCCCATCCCCAAACACATCCAACTCAATACATGGATGTGTGGACCTTCAGAGATCATAAATGCCACCCTGGGACCCATCACATTCTGGATCTCATAAATGGCACAACATTTTGAAAGGTAAGTTCAGAAGTGATTAAATACAGGTCCTTTGAAAACCAGACTGTAAGCCTCCGGGAACACATAGATTGAACGGAATAGTAGATGTGATGTGGAGCCAAGAAGACTTGGGTTCAAGTCCTGCTTTAGACAATTATTGGCCATGTGACCTCAAGTAAGTTTCTTTACCTCTCAAAGTGTCAATCTTATCATCTGTGAAACGGAGATAATAAGTGTATCTGTCTCATAGGGTTGTTGTGACGATCAAAGGAAAGAATGGATAGAAAGCTGAAAATCTTAAAACCCTGAATATTACTATTCTTTTAAGTTCCATTATTCTTCTTACTTATATCTAGCATGTATATCGAACTTTAAGATTGGTGGAATTCTGTACACAGATGATCTCAGTGGATCTTCAAAATTATCTTGTGAAGTAGGTGCTACTATTATATCTATTTTGTAGGTAAGGAAAACAAGGCAAACAGGGTTAAGTGACTTGCTGAGGGCCACACAGCTAGTAAGTGTCTTTGGTACCTCTCACCTACAACAACAAAATTATCTGTCAGAGGTTCAAAGGTCCCGTTCAATAGACAGAAAGGATTTTAGCTTCAGGTACTGTTTTGGTGGCTTTTTCCTCCTTGAGGACTAATTTATTTTCAGGTGAGCGAAACCACAATTCATTATAGTTGGAGAATAAAAGCAACCTCCTGAAGCAAAGGGAAAATTAAGCCACTGTGTGTGTGTGTGTGTGTGTGAGCGTGTATGTATGTGTGAGTGTGTGGTGTGAGAGTGTGTGTGTATGTGTGTGAGTGATTCGACAAAGGTGAAAATGGACACATTTTAGAAGTCATCTACTTTTGCTACATAAAGGAGTTTCTTTTATGGGCATTTACTTGCAAAGTACAGAAGAAACACATTCAAGTCC
>JAQQSK010008939.1:0-13293 GCA_028658325.1 Potorous gilbertii
CATTTTCCCAGCCAGTTACTTGACTTTTGAGAGTCCTCTCCACCCCCCTGGCTTAGATCCACCGAGCTAGTGCTTGGGGTCTGGGATTCAAATGCTGCTCCCCAGCCTCAGGGCTTTTGGCAGCAGGCCTGACTGCTCTTCAATGGGAGCTTATCTGCTGGTTCTCAAGTGGGGGCAGGGCCACCTCTCAGGCTCAGTTCCCTCAGGGGGTTTATGCCGAGAACTTTTATAATGGAGCAGCAGTGGAGCTCCAGCCTGCTCTGCCCGTAGCTGCCTCTGCCGCGGCCGTGGCCTCCCAGGGGGTCCGAGACCCGGAGATCCCCCGCTCCCCTCTCAGCCCGTCTCTCTCACTGACCTGTGCGTCTGTGGGTGGAGGTGCCTTCTCAGCCTCCAGAGATTCAGGTCCCTGCCGCCTGCTGGGCTCTGCTCGCTCCTCTCAGTGCCGCGTGGCCGGGGCGGGAGAGGGGAGCGCTCGGCCCGGGGAAGGACTCCGCTCCCGTCTGGGGTACCTTTGTGGTCGGTTTTTCAGGGCTCTCTGCAGCAGAAATCTCCTTCACTGTGTTGCTGCGTGGCTTCCACTGTTCCAGAATTTGTCAGGAGTTCTTTTTAGAGGAAATCTATGGGCTGTGGGTTCGGACCTAGCATAGGTGAGTCTTTCTACTCCCGACCTTGTCCCTTCTCAAAAGTTTATTTCTAGTGACTCTCTTCTTTCATTTGTTCTCCCTTCTAACATTCCCCTCGCTTCACTTGTCACCTTCTCTCCTGCTTTCCTGTGGCGTGATATAAATTTTCATATCACATTTAGTGAGCATGTTACTTGCTCCTTCAGCCACACGTGGGGAGATTAGCTTTATTTTTCCCCTTCTCCCCTTTTCCCTTATCTCCTCCATTGAATAAGATTTTTCTTAACTATTTTATGAGTTATAGCCTGCCCCATTCCATTACTTCTTTTCTCTTCCCAGAATTTTCCTCCTTTACCCCTTAAATTTATTTTATTTTATTTATTGTGTGTGTGTATATCATCTCTTCTGCTATAACACACCCTGTACTCTCTATCTATGTGTATGTGTGTGTATGTATGTACAATCTCTCCAACCACCCAAATACTGAGAAAAGATTCAAGAATTAAAAATATTTTCTCTCCATGTAGTAATGTAAAGAGTTCGGCTTTAGAGAGTCTTTTATGATTTTTCTTTTCTATTTACCTTTTCATACTTCTCCTGATTCTTGTCTTGGGAAGTCAAATTTTTAAATACAGATCTTGTGTTTTCCTCAATATGAAATCTTGAAATTCGACTATATCACTGAATGCCCATTTTTTCCCTTGGACTATTATATTCAGATTTTTCTGGGTAGGTGATTCTTGACTTCAATCCCAGTTCTTTTGACTTCTGAAATATCCCACTCCAATCCCTTCGATCCCTTAATGTTGAAACTGCTAGATCCTGTATTATCCTGATTGAATTTCCACAGTACTCAAATTGTTTCTTTTTAGCTGCTTGCAGTATTTTCTCCTTGATCTGGGAACTCTGCAATTTGGCCACAATATTACCAGGAGTTTCTCTGTTCAGGTTTCTTTCAGGAGGCAATTGATGAATTCTTTCAATATCCATTTTACCCTCTGATTTGATAATATCAGGGCAGTTTTCCTTGATAATTTCATGGAAGATAATGTCTAGGCTCTTTTTTTGATCATGGCTTTCAAGTAGTCCAATAATTTATAAATTATTTCTCCTGGATCTATTTTCCACGTCAGTTGTTTTTCCAATGAATTATTTCACATTATCTTCTATTTTTTTTCAATTTTTGGTTTTGTTTACTAACTTCTTGGTTTAACTCGTACTCATTCGTTTCCCTGAACCCAGTTCTCTCTTTCAACAAATTATTTTGTTCAGTGAGCTTTTGAACCTTCTCCTCCATTTGGCCAATTCTGCTTTTTAAAACCTCCTTCTCCTCATTGGCTTTTTGGACCTCTTTTTCCAATTGAGTTAGTCTCTTTTTAAAGCTGTTATTTTCTTCAGCATTTTTTTGGTTCTCCTTTCGTAAGCTGCTAATTTGTTTTTTTAGGCCTTCTATTGCCTGAGCCCATTTTAAGTTCCCTTTGGAGGCAAAAGCCTTGACTTCCTCTGACAGTATGCCTTGTTCTTCTGCAGCTGAAAGGATGGGGGGAGACACCTGTTCCCCAAGAAAATAATCTTCTATGGTCTTATTTTTCCCCCCTTTTGGGGCATTTTCCCAGCCAGTTACTTGACTTCTGAGCTTCCTTTCCACAACTACCTGGCCTCCAGTTCCACCCAGCCAGCACTTGGTGGCTAAGATTCAAATGTGCTGCTCCCAAACCTTAAGGGTTTTCAATGAGAGTGGGTCTGCTATTCAGTGTGATATTAAGTTCAACTGCTCAGGTAGGGGCAGAGCCACCATAGGGGAGCTCAGTTCCCTCAGGGGCTTTATGAGGAGACCTTCAACACTGTCCACTGCTGCCTCTACTGCTGCCTTCTGAGGGGGCCTGAGTTATGAGGATACCCGCTTCCCTCTTGGCCAGCCAAAAAGACCCTCTCACTGACCTTTGGCACCGGTGGGTTGAGGGATCTGTACTGCTGCTGGAGATTCTGTCCCTGAAGCCATCTTGGATCTGCTCCCCTCAGTGCCATGTGGTCAAGGCAGGGTTGGGCTCTGCTCCGTGTCTGGTGTGCCACAAACCTTTCCCATCAGTTTTTCAGATCTCTCAGGAACAGAAATCTCCTCCACTCCATTATTCTGTGGTTTCTGCTGCTCTAGAATTTGTTGAAAGTTCTTTACCAGTATTTTATGGGCTGTGGGGTAAGAGCTAAGTGTATGTGTAGCTTTCTACTCCACCCTCTTGGCTCCTCCCCTATGCTTCATTTTAAGCATAAAAAATTCCATAGATGATGCTGTGGAGGCCTCTCTGGTGTCTCCAAATGCAGAGATATCTTCTCCATGCCCCTCCTATGTCTTGCTTCTTGGTTGTTTTGGAGATCAAGGTCATTCTCTGTTTGTGATCCTCTGTGGTGCAGGCCTTTTTGTAGGGTCATATTTCTTCTGAACCAAAAAGTGGTATCCACATATTCCATTGGCACTCTAAATGAAGCTGAAAATCCTTGATCTCTAAAGTGTTAGATTTTTGATACTGGGTCAGTTGGCATGCTGTCATCACTACATTGTTGATGAAGTCATCAACAATCTATAGTAGCATGTCTTCCACAACTTAATCCAGCTGTTTGTTGAGATCTACTCTAATCAATTTCTGTAATTTCTTCTTGGTCAAAACCTGATAGCTTTCTGGACCAAGATACCCCACTGCCCCTGGGGGCCTAGCATCTTTCCCACTGTCATACTGTTGGCCATGGAACCCAGTGTGTTGGTGCTAGAAGGTTCTGGTTTTATGGATGAAAAGTTAGGGAGGTTGATCAGGGTGTAAGGACCAAAGTGGTTTATAATGTTTGGGGCTTTGGCCTTCAATTCATGGAGCTTGTCAAGGTCCCATTTTGGGAGGGAAAGTGTGGGAACTGAAGTTGATCAACCACAGCCAACACTCATCTGTCCATGATGCCCGGGTTTCAAGATCACACAAACTTCCACTCCCAACTTCATTTTCATGCTCTTTGAGCACAAATGACAACAACCAACCAACTCATCAACCCTGGAAAAATTACTTAATCCTATTTGCCTCAATGTCCTCATCTGTAAAATTATCTGGAGAAGAAAATGGCACACCACTCTAGAACTTGTGCTAGAACTCTAAATGGCATCATGAAGCATTAGATATGACTAAAAAATGACTGAACAACAAGAATATGTATACAATCCATTCAGACTCTTTATAAGGAAAGCATTTGGGAGAACCAATTAAATAACACGCATTTACTAAATATCTATGTGCCCAATACTGTGCTACATCCTAGAGATATAAATACAAAGAGCAAAATAATGACAGACTTCAAGGATTATGCAACAAGCATAATTATATAAATAGAATGAAAATACATAAAATGCATGCAAATTATTTGTATAAAGTAGAAAAAAGATGCAAATGGATTGGGAGCCCAAAATACTCCACAAAGATTCCTTGTTGAATCTTGTGGGGCACCCTGAACATTAAACGCTATATGAAGATAGTCTGGTTCAAATAATCTCTATAAATTCATCTACTATTTGTGTCACAGTTTCTATTTGTGCTATTTTGAAATACATTATTGTTTATTAAGCAGTCATTCTATCTTGACCTTAGCTTTTCCATCTATAAAATAAAAGGGTTGGACTGGAAAACCATGAATGTTTGTTCTCTTTCTGTCTTTATGTTGCCATTGGTTAATAGAATCCTTGCTCAGGATTGGAACTGAATTGGATCTCAGAAATATATGAGTTGATCAATAAGTACTTGTTAATGAGCGAAGTTGTCAGGCACTATGCCAGGTGATGAAGATGCAAATCAAAGAATAAAACAATTCCTACTTTCAAGGAGCTGACATTCCTGTATTCTGTTTCAATACTGAAATTTTACTGTTGAAGAAAGTTAATCCCAGAGATGTAAAGTTACTACTCACTCCAGGACATACAGACATGGAGTTTCCACCTGGATCTGAATTTAGTTCACAGGACTTAAAGTACAACATTCTTTCTACTGTAAATACCCCATGAACCTATCAAAATAACAATACCACTAAACACTATCATTATACACCATTTCAAATTTTGAGTTCTTTAAATTTCAATTATTTGAAAAAATGATAGTTCTCTTGGGATTATATATGAAAAGGAAAACTCTTTGGCTAACTCAATGCCCCACTTTTCTTTTGTAATCAATTGATATATGTTGTTTTATTGTTCAGTTCCAAGTTCTCTCTCTCCATTCACTCCTCTCTTACCCACTGAAAGGCAAGAAATATGATGCACATTATGCATATGAAGTCATTCAAAATCCAATTCTGCATTACCATGTTCTGGGGAAAAGGGAAGACTAAGAATGTTTCAGTCTGCAATCTGAATCTATCATTTCAACATTTGGAATATTTTTAGATCTCAAGTCCTTTGGAGTTGTGGTGGATCATTGCATTAATCAGAGTTACAAAGTCTTTCACAATTGATGATCTTTACAATGTTGCTGTTACTACATACAGTGTTCTCCTGGGTCTGCTCACTTCACTTTACATCAGTTCTTACAAGTCTTCCCAGAATTTTTCTGAAACACCTGGCTTGTTATTTCTTATAACACCACAGTATTTCATCACTTTCATATGTCATAACTTGTTCAGCCACTCGCCAATGATGGGCATCATCTGTTTCCAATTATTTGTCCTCACAAAAAGAACTGCTAAAATGTTTTTGTGCATATAAGTATTTTTCTTGTGCTTTTTTCTTTTATCTCTCTGGGAGACAGAGATAGCAATGCTATTGCTGGGTTAAAGGGTAGGCATGGCTTTATAGCCTTTTGGGCATAGTTTCAGAATCTTCTCCAGAATCATTGGATTATTTCATATCTCCACTAACAGTGAATTAGAATATTTATCTTCCCACATCTTTTCCAGTATTTGTCATTTTCCTTTTCTGTCCTTTTAGCCAATCTAATGGGCATGAGATGGTAGCATGCCATTTCTCTTATGCTATGCATAATAATTCCATTGATTCTGTCAATCTACTGCAAAGGGATGGGGGGAGGTACACAAAACTATTTCTCCATTATTGAATGGAGGAAGTTCAGTAAATACCTATTATTAAGACATGAGAGCAATTAGTTAGTCTACTATCATTTCAAAGAAGTACCAAACCTTTGTCTTTGGGCATCAATTAAGTTTCTGCTGCTGCTTTTATTTCCCCTCCATGTACTCATGTCTTCTTGTTAGATGTGATCATGTAGATCAGGTGTCAAAAATCTAATAACTTCTAATACAATATCTGGAAAATACAAATAATATGTTTTCTCTCCTGCTCCCTCTCCCCACTTCTTTCTCTATTTAACAGCATATGGATCTTGCAGGTTAATCTTTTCCTTCTTGAATAAAATACATTGAGCTTTAATTAATTAAGTATAGGTCATGAAACTAAAGAATCTCTGATGTAGAACGAACCTCATAGCCAGTTTGGCCATGACACACTTAAAGAATCTCAATGACATCCTGAAAAAGTAGTCATGTAGGCTTTGCTCAGCATTCTCCAGCAATGGCAATATACTACCTGGTAAGGCAGCCTATTCCACCCTTATCTAATTCTGATTTTTAGAAAGATGTGACCGTGTAGTGAATATTTTTTTTTCTCTAGAATATCCACACATTGTTTCTAGCCCTGCATTCTGGGCCAAACCCAACACGTTTATTTCTTGTTCCAAGAAAGAGCTTTTCAAATAATATGACATCTACCATGTCTTTTCCTCAACTTCACACATATTTTTTAAAACATTCTCCAGGCTAAATGTCCCTAGTTCCTTCAAGTCATCATAATATGAGGTAACTTCTATATTCCTCATTCTGGCCACCATCCTCTGGATGACTCCAAGTTCTTCCGAAAGCATGGCGTCTGAATTTGAACACAGCTCTCCAAGTGCTGTCTGACCAGGGCACATAATGAACTAATGAAAGAGAAAATCTTGTTATGTAGTTGGAGAAGAAATGCATGAAGGCTTTATATCATAAAACTGGCATATAATTGACATAAAATGCTCTGAGGAATGATTAAAAATGACAGCAAAAAAGGGATTTTTTTCAGTCACATTTTCAGCCAGGAGGAAGACCTAGAAAAGGATCATATGACTACAAGGCTGCTGAACATATCACAGACAGCCAAGAGAGGGCAAATGACTTAATTCTACTTTTCTCTATCAAAGACAGAACACCAATGGTTAACAAATAACTGAAATGTGACATAGTGAGAGAGGACCTAGGTGGCACTAAATCATGAGGCTAGGGCAAAACACTTTCCATAGTACTACAAAAAAAATCAAGAAACAGATGTAATGGTGAGACATTATCAAATCAAGTCAATAAGCTTTTATTAAGTACCTACTATGTGCTGGGCACATTGCTAATCTCTGAGGACACAAAGAGGTAAAAGCAAGGTCCTTCCCTTTGGTACAATCATACAGATTGAGAGGTAAATGGAGTGACAACTTCCAAATAAAAGGAAACTTAAAACACTTGAATTGAACTTCTATTAATATTCTGGAAGTATAAATTATTAAAGGGATAATTTGTGTGCTTGTAGAAAGCAGTGATCAATAAAGACTTATGTTCTCATCAAAAACAAGTAATTAACCAACTAGCCTTATTTCCTTTTGTTACTGAGTTACCAGAATTAGCAGATTGAAAGATGGCCATGATAATAGGTTAACTAGATTTTGGCAAAACATTGGGAAAACTGTCTCATGAAGTATTTTTATCCCAAAAAAAGAAACATGGGATGTCCAATGTTTCAAGTAGGGGCATTCAGAATTGGATAAATGACCAAATATTTAATTTCTATTTATTTTTAATTAATGTATCAATTCAAACACAAAGTTCAATGCCTAATGACATAGCTCACAGATCTGTGTTTGTCCTTATACTGTTACTTATTTTTATCAGTTACTTGGGTTAGGAAATATATGTCACATTTATCAAATTTGCCAATTACACAAAGTTGGAAGAAATAAACCACATGTCAGATGAGAAAATCATCCAAAAGGACCTTGATAATTTTATAAGAATGTATGGAATCCTATTAGATGAAATGCAGTAGGTAAATGCTAAGTCCTCCTCTTTACACTTGAGTTTTCAAATCACCTACATGAACAGGATGAGAGGAGTGTGCTTGTAAAACTACTTGTGTATGGAAAAATAACTGACTAAATGGCAGTTTTATGGGATTGTAAAAGCAGTGTGGTAATAGTGGTTTGTGAATGTCAAAACAAGAAAAGAAATGAAGAGATGAGTGAATGAATAAAAAATGAAATATGTGTTGTATTAAGAAAATCATAGTGTCCAAAATTAGGGAAGTGAGCCATGCTTTCATTTATACTGATTAGACTACTCATAAAGTATTATTCAACTGTGGAAGCCATTATTTAGGAAGGATTTTGAAAAACTGAACAATTTCTATATATGGCAACTATTTTATTGAGGACACTAGAAACTGAGCAAAACAGGATCAGTTGAGGGACTTGACAATGACTGTACTGTGGAAAGGAAGATATATGGATACAAAATAAGTTTTTCAAGGACTAGAAGGACTAATGTGAAAATGAGATGAGATTTTTTTGATCAGTTCTATAAATCAAAACTAGTGAGGATAGATACACGTCATGAGGACAACTTTTAGCTTGATATGGAGGGAAAAAAGAAAATACACAACAAAAAGTCATGATTACATCTGCTTCCAACTAATATTGACACCCTCACAAAATGCTGAGTTTCTTGACAGTAGAGATCTTTAAGTTGACTGGATAATTACATGTGAGAAATATTGTAAAAGTCATTTATGTTCAGGTATAGAATTGGTCAAATGGAAAAAAAAGTATGAAACCTAACTGATGAAAATATTTCTCTAAAAATGGAATTGGAAAAATGGAAAAAAAATTACAAAAGTTCACTGAAGAAAATAATTCCTTAAAAATTACAAATGAGCAGGTGAAATTTAATGACTCCACGAGACACCAAGAAACAATAAAACAAAATCAAAAGAATTAAAATACAGAAAAAAATGTTAACGGTCTCATAGGGGGAAGATGACCTGGGAAATAGATTGAGAAGAAATAATTTTATTGTTCTTGGATTACTTGAAAGCCCTCATCAAAGAAAGAGCCTTGACAACCTATTTCAAGAAATTTTCAAATTTCTTGAAAACTGCTCAAATGCTATCAAATCAGAAGGTAAAACAGAAATTGAAAGAATCCACCAATCACCACTTGAAGTAGACTCCAAAATGAAAATTCCCAGGAACACTACAATGAAATTACAAATTTCTCAGTGAGAAAAGAATTTAAGCAGTCAGAAAGAAATAGTTCAAACACTGTGGAACTATAGTCAGGACCACATGAAATTTAGTAGCTACCTCACTAAAGAACAGAGGACTTGGAATACCTTCTGGAATGGGATTACAACCATGAATAACCTATCCAGCAAATCTGAATATAATCCTTCAAGGAAAAAAGTGGATATTTAATAAACTGTAAAACTTTCAAGTATTCTTAATGAGAAAGCTAAGGCTGAACAGAAATTTATACTTTCAATTAAAAGCACAAGAGAAACATAAAAAGGTTAAAATGAAAGAAATTATAAGGGATTCAGTAGGGTTAAAATGTTTATCTTTCTATAGGGGAAGGAACACCAAGTGGAAATTAAAACAAGTATTAGGACTTATTTTACACAACTATGTACCAGCAAAACTGACAACTTAAACAAATACATGGATATTTACAAAAATATAAATTGACCAGATTAACAGACTAGAAAATAAAATACTTAAATTATCCCATCTTAGAAAGAGAACATGTCTAAATGAGCCCCCTAAGGAAAAAAAATCCTCAGGACCAGATGCATTTAAAATTATATTTTCCCAAATATTGAAGGGGCAATCAATCCCAACACTATATAAAGCATTTCAAAAAAATAGGTATAGGAATCCTACTAAATTCCTTTTATTACACAAATACCTAAACCTTGGAGAACAAAAACAGAAAGAAAGCTATAGTCTAATTTCTTTAATGAACATCAATGAGTAAATTTAGAATAAAATGCTAGCAAGGAGATTATGATAATACGTCACAACCAGGTGGAATTTATAATAGGTAGGCAGGGTTGGCTTATTATTAAGAAAATTATCAGCGTAATTGGCGATATCAATATCTAAAGCAATAAAGATTATTTTTAAATATATTCAGGTAACTGTTAAAAGCCAACGCCTATTCTAGAAAGTGTAAGAATCAATAGAGTCTTTTTTAAAATGATAAGTAGTATCTATTTAAAACTGTGAGTAAGCATTATCTGTAATGGGGATAAACTAGAAGCCTTTCCAATAAGATCAAGATTGAAACAAGGATGTCCATTATCATCAATAGTATTCAATATAATACTAGAATTGCTAGCTGTAGCAATGAGACAAGAAAAATAAATTGAAGAAATGAAATTTGGCAGTGGGGCAGGTGATATATGATGGTATACTTAGAAAACTTGAAAGAATAAACTAAAAAAAATTCTAGTTGAAACAATTAACAATGTTAGGAAAGTTACAGAATATAAAATAAACACATAAGTCATCAACCTTTCTATATATTACCACAAAACCTAGAAGAGATGGAAAGAGAAATTCCATTTAAAATAACTGCAGATAGAATAAAATACTTGGGAACTTACTTGCTAAGACAAACCCAGCAATATATGTATAAAATTACAAAATATTCTTCAAACAAATAAAGACAGAATCACACTGGAAAAAAACATTAATTTCTCATGAGACAGCAGAACTAATATAAGAAAAATAACAACTCTGCTTGAATTAATTTGCTAATTCAGTGATATACTAGTCAAAGAACCCAAGAAGTATTTTATAGAGATAACAAAATAATAAGAAAATTCATCTGGAAGAACAAAAGATCAAGAAGAAAAAAATATGTGAAAGAAGGTGACCCAGCTCTTCCAGATTTCAAGCTACACTGCAAAGTAGTCATCATCAAAGCAATCTAGTACTAACTAAAGCTAGAGTAGCAGATCAGTGGAATAGATTATGTATGCAATTCACAAGGCATGATAACCCATGTGGTTTCAGGCATCTTACCAAGGGGGAAGGGTAAAACCTCAAGTAAGGGAGGGTTTTTGTGTTCCTAGGTGAATAGTAAACTATGGACAACATATCCAGAGACCACTAGGAAGCTGCATCCAGGGAGGTGGAAGAGATCCTCATCCCACTCCCAGTCCAATCAAGTCCTTTTCCTAACTTATCTGCATGTTAATAAGGGGTGAAAAGGAGAGGGATTTTCATATATATTGGTCATATCATCAGGAGGAATAATCATGCTTAAAAGTAATTTAAGTCTAAAATGGGGGAAAAGCTGCATCGTTGAGATCTGTCCTTTTCTCTTGACAAATGAGGAAATCAAGTTTCCACGAGATTGCTTGGCTTGTCCTGTGTCACAGAGCTAGAAAACATCAGAGGTGGAATTCTGGTTCCAAATCTGGTACCACAGATCACTAGCACAAATTTAATGTAAATGGGAGTCACTAAATTGTACGTAAGTATCTCTGCAGTGGCATATTTACTCATAAAACCACTTATTAACACTATCTCTTTTTTGTATTTTATTTTATTAAATATTTTATTTAAATTATTAAATTATTTATTATATATAAATTATTATTTTTATTTATTTATATTATTTATATATTATTATATATAAATAATATAAATTATTATTTAAATATTTATTAAATATTAAATATTTCCAAAATGCATTTTAATTTTTATTTAGGCCTGACTCAAAAATGTTGTGGGCCAAATGCAACCCAGTGACCTTGTTTGATTCTTCTGCCATAAATAATGGAATATTAAATCATGGGATTATAGGACCAGTTTCTATTGAGAGGAAAGAGAATCCAAGTTTCTCAGGAGTTGCAGTGCTATGGAGAACCCTTCCAACCCAGTCTCACAATCATCATCCAAGGAAATAAATTTAGAGAAATGAGATCTGGCAGCTGTCCAAGCAAGTGCTTCATCTCTGCCTCCTTAGTAGCCATTTGTCTTCCAGCTGTGCCCTGGACTTTTCTTTTTCATCTTCCAGAAAATTTTTCATTCTCTCAGTCCAGCCCTGTATATCCATACCCTTCAAGTATGCTCCTCTTCCGCTTAACCCTATCCCCATGCCTTCCCTCACATTGGATACTTCTTTTGTGTGTTCCCTTTTCTCACTGCATCCAGGACCATTTCCAGTTGTCCTGATCAAGATCTTGCCACTGAAAACAGATGGCTCTGGAGGAGAGATTGAGGTTGGTAACTTTACACAGCCCTTCCTCTCTTAAATCCAATTTATTTGCATGTCATGGTTTCAATGCCATGGTTCTCCTCCAGAATGATGGACAAACAACAACAGAAGAAGCTCCCATTGAAATGTAAGCTCCTGCACTCTCTGCTTGTGTTGTTTTTCCAACACTAGGAGGCACATAGTAAGCACTTAATGAATTCCTGTCGACTAACTGGCTTCTAGATTGCAGATAAGAAAGTTCTTGTGACTGAAGGCCACTGCACTGTCCAATGACTCAATGGGGGAATGATAGGTTTGATCAATGAGAGATCAATGAGACATTTAAGATATACAATAACATTGGCTCTGCTCTTCCACCTTAGACCACTCCAACGGCCTTACAGCTGAGCCCTCCGATTGGTGTGAACTCATTCTATTCCAGTGGAAGCTCCATGAGAGTGGGGATTTATTTTGTTTTTCTTTTTGCCTCCCAAGTACTTATCCCATAGTAAGTACTTAAAAATATTTTCAATGTCAAATTCATAGGATAATAGTGTGAAGTGGCCATCTACTTCAGTGGTGATCTGATTCAAACCCCACGTCTTACAGATGAGGAAAATAAGGCAAGAGGGTAACTTTCTGAAGCATTCAGACCATAAAAAGAGTGCCTGGATTTAAATCCAAGTCACCTTAATCCCGGCCCAGTACTTTTCCCACTATATTCTACTCACCTTTCCCAGCCCAAATGATTGATGTAGCAGAAGATTGAAAACGTTAGCAGAGGGGGGGCGGAGCCAAGATGGCGGAGTAGAAAGACTCACATTTGCTAGCTCCGAATCCACAGCCCATAGATTCCCTGTAAAAAGAACTGACAAATTCTGGAACAGTGGAAGCCGTGCAGCAACACAGTGAAGGATATTTACGTTGCAGAGAGCCCTGAAAAACCGACCGCAATGGTACCCCGGACACGGGAGCGGAGCCCTGCCCGGCCGAGCGCTCCCCTCCCCCGCCCCGGCCACGCGGCACTGAGAGGAGCGAGCAGAGCCCAGCAGGCTTCAGGGACCTGAATCTCCGGCGGCCGAGAAGGTCCCTCCACCCACAGACGCACAGGTCAGTGAGAGGGACGGGCTGAGAGGGGAGCGGGGTATCTCCGGGACTCGGTCCCCCTGGGAAGCAGCCACTGTGGCAGAGGCTGAGGCAGCTCGGCCAGAGACTCCCAGAGAGGGCAGGAGTTCCACCCCAGCTCCACTACAAAGGATCTCTGTATAAACCCCCTGAGGGAACTGAGCCTGAGAGGCGGCCCTGCCCCCACCTGAGAACTAGCAGATAAGCCCCCTTTGAAGAGCAGTCAA
>JAQQSK010008940.1:0-13293 GCA_028658325.1 Potorous gilbertii
GGCCACAGCAACTCTATATACTGACGAAGTATGAAGGAATGGAGAGAGAGCTAGTAAGGGAGGAAAAAAGACAAGTTCAAATATTACCTCAGATATTTTTCCAGTGATCCTGGAAAGGTCACTTAACCTCTCTATTCCTCAGTTTCTCACTGAAATGAAATAACTGAACCTGATTGACTCAAAAATCTCCTTTTGTTCTAAATTTATGACTATATGACCTGCATCAGTGGAGGGAGTATTTTTTTGAGAAAACCGTTAATCTTAGAAATATTGAACTATTAATAAGGGAAAAGTTAACCTACATATATATATATATATATATATATATATATATATATATATATATATATACACATATATAACAAGGGTACAATGAGACTCAAAGAAAAGAAATCAGCCTAATGTAAGCTCAACAGCTCTGAAGTCTCTTAAATCTATCAGGCCATCGATTTTCTGACCAGAGTCTGCCATTGTACCACCTTTGAAGCCACCATCTTGACAGAAAAGCCTCCTGCCAGACTTGTGTATCCTGTCCCAACAACCCAGGTGCTGGATTATCATTCCCTAATCAAGACTTTGATTTTTACTTGTTGGATGATTTAAAAAGACATGCCAGTGTAAGTCAATCAGGAGACCTGCCATTTGATCATCTCCTCTGGCACTACTGCCAAGGCTTCCACATAAGCCGACTGCACAGTATGTCAATAGTCATTTGACCAGTTTCCAGTCACCTCAAAATACCCCCAAAGCTGTGAAAACTGTTTTTTTATTCAAATCTCATTCCCAAGTGGAGAATCTAATCAAGACTGGCTTTACATGTAGATGAAATAGGAGGCCATTAACAGCCTACATTATATATTTGAGGGACATTAGAAAGATTTTCCCCTTCTCCCAATATTTCTCTTTCTTCAGTTATATGGAGACATTCCAGTTCACTACGGTTGAAATATATATACTATCTTAAGGACTAGAAGATAGAGTATTACCAGATTGTAGAGGTGCTCTAATACCAGGATAAAGATAATAGATTTAGAAGAGGAAAGGACTTAGAGGTCATCTAGTCTATTCTCCCCAACTTATATACATATACATATATATATGTAGATATATATATACACAATGAGATTGAGGACTAGGGAAATTGCATGACTTGGCCAAGATTACAAAGAAAGTGGCAAAGCTGATATTTGAAGCCTGGCCCTCTGAATTCAAACCCAGATCTTTCTATTGAATTGTCTTAAGGAGTACTCACTTAATTGAGAAGGCAAAGAAGAGTTTTTCGAGTAAAGGAGTGATAGCATCAGAGCATTATGTAAGGACGATTGCTTGGATAACACTATGAAGGATGAACTGGAGAGGGTAGAGATTAGAGATAAGAAGACCTGATAGGAATCTATTATGCTGTTGAGATAGATGTCTGGAATGAGCATGGCTGCAACAGGTTTGGAAAGGAGGGAACATATGAGAGAGAATTAATAAGCCGTAGAAACTGACTAGGTGGGAACAAGGGCAAATGAAGAGGAAAGAGCCAAAGATTTTGGTTTTGAGCCTGGCAGAATAATAATACCGGGCACAGAAAGAAAAAATTGGATGAAGGCATAGATTAAAAAGATGATGAGTTCAGTTTTGGACATGTGGAGTTTGAGATGCTAGTATCCAGTTGGAAATGTAGGATTGGATCAGATTCTACTTCTTCAAACATGTGCTGAAGATTATGGGGCAGAGTTTGAGACTGCCTTATTGAAGATGCAGCTCAGGATGTCTCCAAATGGTTTCATCATCATAAATAGTCTTATCAATCCTTACTAGAAAATGGAAGCAAGCACCTGCCACCAGAAAGAGTCGTTGAACAACACTGTAACACACGAGATGCTCAGAAAGAAACACAGACACATGACACAGATATGGACACATGTGCAGACACAGACCGACAGGTACTCTCTCATTTTATATATGAGGGAATTGAGATCCAGGCAAGTATAGTGACTTATCCAAGATATTTTATCCAGTCCTCAAGTCTCCATTGGGTTTTTCTAATCCCAAAGGTAACAGTTACCCATTGTCCTAAGAATTCTCCTCTTTATTTCCCCTCAGTGGAAAGGAGGTGATGACTTGGCCCTCTGGGAAAAAAATAGTGCACACAGCCATATCATGTGGTCTACAAGACTGTTGACCAGACATCTTCTCTTACTTTTGCTGTTCCATGGGACCAAAAGTCCACATCCCACATATCCTGTCCAGTACTCTTCTCGCTGATCTTTCTTTTTTCCTTCTCTTAGAGGGTTGATTAGTACTAGCAGCCACTCTGAGAGAACTTGGGGTAGCAAATAGAACACTCTAAGACCTCTGTTATTTGGGGGATTCTATCAGAAAAGGAAGATATATAGTTTCTGTATCTACAATTTTTTCCTTTCAATTTCCTTGCCCAGGGCAAAACCTTAAAGCCAAAACTCCTGTTTTCAATGGGCTTCATGTCACTATTGTAAAGAGGGTCCCATATATCTTTCTGCTCATGCCCAGAAGGCTATTGGCCAACTTCTTTCTCTGGGTTAGCTTGTCTCAAATTTCTAACTGTTACAGTGGAGTTTGTTAGAGGTTTAAACTTTGCCCCTTTGGGTCAGGTTTGATTTCTAACTGGGGTCACATGACTGAAGTCCAAATACTACACCTATGGGAATCATACTGACCATCTCAAAATAATCTGGTCTGTATACCCCACTTTCCACTTCAGTGGAATGGTTTCCTATTACATTAATCCTTTCCCCAGGGATCTCCCTTTGGCATTCTTGCTTGCTTAGGAACAGTCTCTATGCCAAGTAATATAATTTTCATAGGCTTTAAAATCATAGTACTGACACATAACCAATCTGCCTTGGCTCCAGGTCCTACATACACCTTTAAATATAACTAGACGAAGGAAGTATTTGATATACTCTTGGGACTTCATAGACTTGCTCCTCATTTGTTGCAACTTACCTGTACCACTAGGGCTGAGGAAATGGAGCATCTCATTTAATAGTACCTTTCTTTAAAGTGCTTTAGCTTGTTGTATGGAAAAACAGTTTGGTGTAATAATCTTCTTCCCTCTAAGTTTTTACCAATATACTATAGTATTCCCACACAGAATCATTTGTCTCTCCTTGTTAGAATGTAAACTTTTTCAGAGTAAGACATTTCATTTTTTATATTTTTATCCCAAACACCTAGAACAATGCTTGGCACATAATAGGAGTTCAGTAGATGTTTTTGATTAATTATTACTACTATTTGTCACCCAAATATGCACTTCAAGAAGTGGTACAGGGAGAAGTATTCTGGATTAAAAGTCTGGAAACCTAGTTTTTAGTCCCAGTTCAGCCACTAACCAGCCTAAAATACAACCTGCATGGAACCTTAGGCAAGTCACTGGTTAAGGCTCAGATTTCTTTTCTTTTAATTTATCTATTTATTTATTTATTCTACTTTTTTCTTTCTAAATTTGAAGTTCCAAATTCTCTCCCTCCCTTGCACTCTCTCTTCCACCCATTGAGAAGGCAAGCAGTATGATATCACTTATACATGTTAAATCATGCAAAACATTTTCATATTAGCCATATTTTTTTCAAAGCAAGAAAAACAAAGTAAGAAAATGGCACTTCAGTTTTTACTCAGAGTTCATCAGTTCTTTCTCCAGGAAGTGGAAAGCGTTTTTTTCTTTGGCATTGTCTTGGATCACTGTATTGATCAGAATGATGGTTTAGAATGATGAATATTGAATTGACAAAATGATGGTTGTCCTGGATAATATTGAAATTCTCTTCCAGCCTGAAGAACCTGAGGTTCTAAGTCACAATTATATAAACCTGTGACTTCTGAAAATACTTTGAAAAATTGAAACTAATCCAACAGACTTTCTCCCAGCCAGAGATCAAGTACTTTCAAGGAGATTTGGGAAATCTTGAATCCTCTCAACAGTGTTTGTGGTGGGAGAAAAGAGAAAGGAAATGTAATGGTTCTCTAGCATCAGCCCTTGACCCCAGACCTCAGTTTGGGCTCAAGGAGCTAAAGATGAGAGAACAAGATAACAAAAAGAAAAAAAAGAAAAGAAAGGGTCAGGGAGGGGGAAAGATCTGAAGTAGGTGAACCAAAAGTCTTCCTTTTTAAATAATGATCTTTTTGTTTGGACACAGAAAACTCTGTTTTCATCTCCCTTGCCCCTCCTTAGTCCTCCCCCATCCCATCCCATTCCACTAAAGTAAATAAAACCGTCCATTGGCCTGATTGTGATCGATAGTTCATTAAATTCGTCAAACATTTATTAAGTTCTTACTGTGTGTAGAGCTATATAAGATATCCTGAAAGAGAAACAGAGCTTAGATAGATAAGATTTCTGCCCTCATCAACTTTTTTCCTGCTAGGATAAGATGGCAAGCATAGTTAATTATACTGCACAATGAGACGCAATAAGTATATTAGAAAGGTGCAAGACAAGGTGTTATCAGGGCCTTATCTCATTGGGGTGTGAAAGTTAATTCTCTGACAGATGTTGAAGACGACCAACAGAGCTAAACATGAGGCCTGACCTCCAAAGCTTACAGGTCTCTTTCCTAAAATACAACCTGCAAAGTGTTGCTAGGATCATCTTCCTTCTGGTACGCTAATTCCCACTTTCAGCCCTTTCCATGTGTTCCTCCTTCTCCCCTTCCATACCTGAAAGGCCTTTCCTCCTTCTCCCCACTTTAAATACTACCCAGCCTTCCAGGTCCAGGTGAAATCCCACTTCCTCCATGATATCTTTCCTAACTATTCAGGTCCCTTGGATTTTTCTGTTTTCATGAGTGTGCTCACAGTCAGGGCCATAGTTTTGTACTTTTCCATTAATTTCCGGCTTTAGTTTTGATCCCTTCCGAATTAGACTGTTAACTCCTTGAGAACAGGTACCTTGTCTGTTATTTCCATTATGTCATTCATACCTTCAATCAGTACTAGATGGCACTCAGTAAATGATTTCTAATTGAATATATATGTCATTGACAGGTATGTTGCACATACGCTGTACTGATAGGTATAGTTTGCACATATCATATGTGTGTGTATAATATACTAAATGGTATACCCATTGAGTTGAATATAATGAGAATTTAGTTCATCAGCACCCTGGGTCCTTGAAGATGTCAGAACATGCCATTAACAGAAATCTATAAACTGTTCAGTTCTCTGTTTAAAGGAAGCCTGTGGCTCCACAACCTATCTTTTTACGTATATCCTTGAAGGTTCTTCTTAGGTTCAAAGTGATTCTGGCCCTGCCTGACTTTGGTTTCATATTATCCTTTTCTTTGTTCCTCTTGGCTAAGTTTTCTCTTCTTGGCCCCATGTTGATAGCAACTTGGACTCTGCCATTTGCTGCGTCCACTGTGTCCCTGCTTGATGGGATCTGATTCCTCAGGTTTCTCTTTTTTTTTTTTTCCTTTTTATTTGACTAGGACCCAGGGTATTGATGCATTCAGTTGCAGCAAGGATTATAAATCTCTCTGGGACATAAGCTGCACTATGAAGGGGGAGCCAGATCTACCTTCTCTCCCTCCTCCAGATGTTTCAAGGAATAGCTCTGGGTAATTTGAATAACCTGGCCCAGCTGCCCTGAGGATGGAGGTTCAGTTGAACCAAGAGTGAAGTGCTTTTGCCCCAATCCCTGGACCTAGTAAGAAATGTCAGCAGTACAGAATATACCCACTGGATGCTGGGGCGAGGGGAAGTGATGCAAGTAGCAGTGAACTACCAGGGGTCATTAGGAAACTGGAGAAGGTGATCCATTTGTGAGTGCAAAGGGAAGGTGTTTCTATAACCCCAAAGAGATCACCCTTCTTTGAAGTGTGAAGCCTAGATTGATATGCAAAAAAAAGATTAATAATTGTGGAAGTGGGGAGTGTTATCGGGTTTTCCCCCCCACTGGAAACACTCCTAGGAGGATTTTATCTGCTCTGAACATTTGCTTTAAGTGCTGACTCCCAGAGAGAGTTAACAAGCCAGATCTGCTAGAGGCTGAGAGGAGAGATGGGAGGACTGTGTATGACCCTGACTGCCTGTAACTGCCTCCCGGGGAACTGGGGAGAACCACAGGAAGAAGGAACTATAGAGAACAGTGTTGAGGAGCAAGGATTTTGTGTTTGCTGAGGGCTGTTGGAGGCCCAAATTGCTGGAAACAGACAAAAAGGAGTGCTCATTGGAAGAGCAAACCTTGACCAACCTCTGCTGGGATCATATTCAGGAGTAAATCAGGGAGTCTGTCAAGATCTCTGCGGGGAGGGTTGTTCACTGGTGGGTTATACTGGGGAGATAAACTACCTAGGCTTGTAGTAGACTCACTTCTCATCACATATTCTATTGGCATGGGCTTGTAACATTTGAATACACATTTTTAAAAATTCTGAACTTAATCCACATCACCTAAAATTAGTTCTTCCATAAACCTGGTAGAAAAGAGGATTAGGCACAAAACTTCAAATCTCTATTATATACAACTTTCTTTTCTTTTAAAGCATATGTTCAATTCAAAGTATAACTTTCAAAGTTGTCCTGTTGTCTCTGTGGAATGTTCAGTTTAGCCAATAGGCTGATCCTCCTTGTTCCCCTTTGTTGGCCAGGACACTAGCTAACTGACAGGTGTGAGAAATAATCATCTTACCAAAAACTCCACCTGGCGATCAAGGAATAAGGAAAGTTTCTATTAGTTGTTCTCTTGCCAGAGATGCAAGATCCCAGGGAACCCATAAGGAGACACACCCTTTCAAACCATTACAAAGCTTTTTATAACTCATTCTGATTTGAATTTCCTGCCCTGCATCCCATTGGTCAGGTCAAGGTTCACAGCCTACCTGAAAACACCTAAACCCCACCCCCACTTACATCTACACTCCTGCTTATACCTCTCATTTCCACATTTCAATTCCCCCTCTCCCCTTTTCATCTTCATTTTCTTTATATTTTATTTAATAGATGTTTTTAGTTTCCTCCCAGTTTGTCTATATCATCCATAGCATAAGAAAGGAATTTTCTCAATTGCTAAGAGGATAGGCAAAAGCTGTGAGCTGAAGATTCTGCCCAGGATAGCCATAACAATAGTCCTGTTATCTAAGACCTGGGTCCTTGTGAGGTCCATGGACCTCATCCTAGGTGAGCCACACCTGGTCTAGTGCCCTTCTCAGCTTTTAGATATGCTGATTATCAGGTGGCCACTCCATAATTAGATTCTCCACTGTAGAATCAGTTTATCTCTTACATTAGAATTTCTGTGGAAAACAAAATTCAATCATCCGTTATACAAGTGTCTCCCTAATAAGGATATTCTATAAGGGTAAGTCGAACTGTATCAACATATAGGTTTAAAAGGATCAGTTATTGCTACAGACCAAATTATACAATTTTGGGTTGGGACTACTGCTGAGTGTACCTCCAGAGATAAGGAGCTCAGGATGACTGTGAAAGGAATTCATTAAGATGGAGCTAAGGAGGGGGAGCATTTGAGGCACTTCTACAGCATCAGGGAAGTGGGAAATGGTAGGGTGTACTAGTAAATGTCAAACAACTGGATTTCCAGAAAAAGAAATCTACCTGTGCACTTTTCAGTTCAATCAGGATTATTGACATTTTCTCCATCACTTTCTTAAGTCTAGACAATCAAAAAAATCAAAGAATCAATCCTCAATTTGTAACAATTTGCTGATTTCCAAGGTGTAATACATACACTGAAATTTAACTATCAGCTCTCCTAAGCTGGTCTGAGCTGGTTCCAGCATACCGTTGGAAATGGGGAATAGCTTATAGGCTAGTTTGATTAGAGTGGAGAATGCATGAAATCAGACAACCATATGAAATCCGTCTAGAATGGTAGGTGGCAATAAGATTATTGTATATCTGAAATGCAAAACTGAGGATAGGAAGCCTTTGAAGATTTTTGAGTAAGGAGGTGACACGGTCAGATGCATGTTTTAGGAATATTAATTTGGCAGTTTTAAGACTGGAGGGGGGGGAAACTGGAAACAAGGAAATCAATTGTGAGCTTTTTAGACAAGAAAGTGAGGAAGACCTATAATAGGGTTATATTTTCAAGAACTCATTAAAAGCCATGTCATTTTCTCCCTTATGTTTTGTATTTATGCTCTCTAAGTAAGGAAGAAGAAATAATTACTCAATTCAATTGTTTGTTAAGCGTATAGGATATATAAAATATTCTGTTATGTACTAAAGGATACACAAAGGTGAATAAATGAAAAAAAATGTTTATTTAGCACTTACCAAGTTCTAAGCACTGTTCCAAGCTCTGAGGCTATTGATACAAGAGTGAAGCAGTTCTTGACCTCAAGATGCTTACATTCTAATAGGGGAAAACAATACGTATGAGGGAATGGTGACCAGGAAAGGGCATTTTGCTTAGAAAGTCATAGTGCCTGGTGAGGAGAGCAATAATGGAGTTGATTCACATGCCCTTTTCAGGTGCAACAGTAGTAGCGAATTAATTATGATTCCCGAACTCTGGAAGGGAAGAGTAGGGAGGGGAGGGACATATAAGGCACTCGCTAATTAGGCTATTGTGGGACCTAAATAAATGAGATATGGTCTCTGGTCTCAAATGTATTTACAGTTTAATTTGGGAGATGATGCATGCGCGTAAATCTCTTCATTTATATTATTGTTCTGTGAATTCACTTAGAAGGACCATATCCTGCACTGACTTTGCTCTCTATGTGATAGGCACATATTCAGGTGTAGTGGGAGCTTGTGCTAAGTGCAAGCTCTTGAGAGAGCACCTTTCCAAGGCCACAGAGCTTACTTCTGGGAAAACTGTGATAATATCTTAAAGAAGGTACCTTGGAGACACTGTGAAGCATGCTTAGACATTGTGCAACTGCTTTTACTTAGCTAACTACATGGTTGGAAGGAATGTTTTCTGATTGGCTGTGTAGTCAAAACTGTCAGTATCTTCAAGAAGGCTTGCTAGGTCCTTGACTCATTACGTGACACCCAGGTCCAAAGTATCTTTCGAGAGGTCGTACCGTAAGGGGAAAAGCTTTTCCTAGGGGATTTCTTCCCTCGGAGGCCATGTGGTCCTGAGAAATAGGACTCAGTCCTTGACTTTTATGTACATTCTTTTCAGGTCAACGTAAAGGGACTGGAATCTGTGACTGTGAAAGTTTCAAAAGATTGGGACAGTGAACCACAGGAATCCAGAAGTCAGAACCTTAACCAGGTTTTGTAGCCAGCACATGAAGCCTTTAGGTGCACTTTGGGAAATAATGAAGTTGCAACAAGGGTTACGTCAACAGGGATGTCCCCTTTGGGTCTGAACTCAGTGGGACCCGTGCCACGTAGGAGCTGAGCTAAGTTTCAAGGCTGCTCTCTCAAAGACTGGCATTGTGTAATGGAGGTTATGCCTTGGAGATATTCTGGGAAATGTTTGTATTTCGTTCTTGTTATATCTTCCAAGTAAACATGCCTTTGTAAAAGATAAATGGCCCTAACAATGGGAGGAACCTAGCTAATGTGGGCTTAAGTAAATGGCAGTGGAGGGTAGACCCCCTAATCCTTCAGTGTTGGAATCTCCTTGGAAATCGAAGGAGCACATACTGTAGTCTGGCCTTGAGAGAGGACCAGCGTATACTCATTATCCATCCTTGAGTTTTGTTTTTCTGCTTAAGCTTCTGTTTCCTAGAAATTTTTCAGCTTCTAGTTTCCCATGAGAATAGGGCAGGTATTTTATCCCAATAACACCTCTTTTTGTAGATACCTTGCGCACAGTTCACTAGGGAAGACTTCATCTGGAAACATTAATAAAGCCTTAAGTCCAGGGTCACTGGCTTGGCTGGCCCTTTCCACCCTGTGGGTTTTAATCTTTTTTTCCCCCTTTAAAAATATTAATTAATTTATTTTTAGTTTTCAACATTCATTTCCACAAGATTTTGAGTTCCAAATTTTCTCCCATTTCTCCCCTTCCCCATCCTGAGATGGCATGTAATCTGATTACCCTCTCCCCTAGTCTGCCCTCCCTTTTATTTTCTCCCCCTTATGCCTTTCCCCCTTACTTTCTTGTAGGGCAGGATAGATTTCTATACCCCATTGCCTGTATATCTTATTTCCCAGTTGCATGTAAAACTTTTTTTAATGTTTGTTTTAAAAATTTTGAGTTCCAAATTCTCTTCCTTCTTCCCTCCCCACCCACCCTCATTGAGAAGGCAAACAATTCAATATGGGTTATACATGTGTAATTATGCAAAACTTCTATAATAGTCATGTTGGGAAAGACTAACTATATTTCCCTCCATCCTGTGCCACCTCTCAATTCTTCTATTTTCTCCTTTGACCCTGTCTCTTTTCTAAAGTGTTTGCTTCTGACTACCCCCTCCCCCAATATGCCCTCCCATCATCCCCCTCTTTTATCCCTATCTCCCTTACTTTCCTGTAGAGTGAGATACCCAGTTGAGTCTATATGTTTTTCCCTCCTTAAGCCAAATCTGATGAGAGGAAGGTTCACTCATTCCCTCTCACCTCCCCTCTCTTCCCTGCCACTATGAAACCTTTTTCTTGTCTCTTTCATGTAAGATAATGTACCCTATTCTATCTCTCCCTTTCTCCTTCCAATATATTCTCACCTCTTCCTTTTAATTTTAGATTTCATCCCTTTGTTCAATTCACCCTATGTCTCTATCTGTCTATCTATCTATCTATCTATCTATCTATCTATCATCATTTGTCCCAGGGAAGTGGAAACCTGTGGCCCTCTAGGTCCTCACTTTTGGCCCTATGGCTGAATTCAAAATTCACAGAACAAATCTTTTTAATAAAATGATTTTTTTTCTGTAGAACTTGGACTCAGTCAAAAAGACTGCACCCAAAGACCTAGAAGGCCACATGTCCCCCACCCCTGCTTTTGTCCATTAAGCTAATACATTGTAATGCGAAATAGAATAGTCTAAGTGCCCCCAAAATGAACAAAACAAGAGCTATAAGAGTTTTAATGTGGAAAAAAATGCTTTTATGACAAAACAGAGGAAGGTCACAGATCTAGAAAGACTTCTTGGAGGAGGTGGTGCTTGAATTGGGTCCTGAAGCATCCATCAGAATTCTATGAGTGGAGATTAGGTGGGGAAGGGACACCAGGAACAGGAAGAGGTAGAAGGTTAGGAGAAAGGGTGGGACATTTTCATGTGACACTGTTTCTGTTTAGTTTGACCAGAACTTAGATCTTAATGGAAGTAAGACCAAAGAGGTAGGGGATGTCAAAATAGGAAGAGTCCTAACGATAGACTAAAGAATTTGTGCCCTATTTGTTCAGTGGTCAGAAAGGAACTATTGAAAGTTGTAGAAAGAGAGAATGGCAAGATGCAGACTGTGGTTTAGGAAGATCATTTTGTCAGTAATGTGAACAATGGTTTGGAGAGAAAGGAGAGACCAGTTAGGAGAATATTGCAATGGTCTAGGTTCTAATTATGACAAGAATGATGCTTACAGCAACAGGGAACATTTACATAGCACTCACTTGAAGTGCTATGTAGGGAAAGGGTTTTACAAATAAAATACTATCTCATTTTTATCTCGAATGAGAAGTCATGAGACCCAAACTAGGATGGTAGCAGTGGGAACTGAGAAGGTTCTAAATAAAAAAAACTTTAGGGGAGGTAAGAAATATTCTAGGAAAGGACTACTTATAGGAGAGAGATGTTAGATTTGTTTATTTTTAATTTGGAAGGCAAGGAGAACATAAAAGAATGCTCTAGTTCCGGAAAAATTCAATAGGTGCTTTTGCTTCATGATTTGGACTTTGATCTTGATTTTTTACAGCAACATTTCCAAAAGTTAATTTTCCATCTATAAAGCCCCATTAGCCTGTGGGCAGGAAGATTCCTCCAGGATGAGTTCCCCTACACTAATCCCAAGGGAGAGGTTTGGCTCCTTCTTATTCTTCTCCCTACATTCAGCAAAACATGAGAGGCTTGATCCTTAAGGGTAGCAGATGCACTTTCCTTCTGTTTTTTAGGGGGTCTAGTATGATTCTTTGTGAGTAAAATCACCATTTGACACTGTATCTGTAGAGTATTACAGTGATTTCCAGTGTTTCATTCATTTGCTTGGATGAGTCTCAATGTCTGAGAGTTCCTCTGATCGTTAGTTTCCTCATCTACAAATGGATATAATAATACTTTACCTACCTCATAGGATAATATATGTATTTGTAAGCATGAGTTGTGGCTAAACCTTATCTAAAATGAACAAGGATACTCTAAAACTATAAGTTACAGAGCAGGTGCCAATTTCCATTGGTAGGAGTTTCCTCATCAGAGGAGTGTCCTCATCAGAGTTCATTGGGATGAAATCACACATCTGGTTCAGGAGGAAAAGGAAAATGTTTTTAAAAATACTGGATAAGTAAAAGTGGTAGAAAAGGAGTAGCATTACGTACTGAGAACGCTTGCCTATGTGAGGAAATCTAAGAAACAGAACAGGAAAGCATGGTTAAAAGGATTTGAGTAAAGATCAATGGAAAGAGAAAGTGATATCGTAATTGAAGCATATTTTAGACCACCTAGATAAGAAAAGGTAATAGGTGAGTTCAGAAAGCCTGGCATGGCAGCATGGTATAATAATGTCAGGAGACTTTAGTTGTCCATACAACAAATAATTTCTTGTTTGTCTTCAATAGATCAACAAGCATATTTTTTAAGTGCCTACTATATTCTAGACACTGGGACTCAAACACAAAGAATGAAATAATCCCTAAGTACAGTGAATTTACATTCTAATGAGGGAGACAGGTACATATTATATATCATAAATGACATGTAATATATAACATATATTGCCTGTATATTTTATATTATTATATACCCATATAACAAAAGTATAAAGTGAATAAATACAACTATATATAAAGTAGTTAAATGCATGTAGGTAGCTAGGTGGCTCAGTAGATAGAGCATTGGGCCTGGAGTCAGGAAAATCTAAGTTCAAATCCAGCCTCAGCCACTTGCTAGCTGTGAGACCCTAGATAAGTCACTTAATCTGTTTGCCTTAATTTACTGGAGAAGGAAATGGCAAACCACTTGTATCTTTGCTTAAGAAAACTCCATATGGGGTCACAAAGAGTGTGTGTTTGTCCTTCCTTGCCAAAGAAGACCATGCCATCAAAGAAATAATGACATGACTTGCACTTGACTTTGTTTTGAGTGAGGGAGGGCTATGCAGGTCACCAGCCTCACTTCTCCTCCACAACTATCTGAATCCAGTGACCAGATATTCATCAGGATGACTGGAGATGACTCA
>JAQQSK010008941.1:0-13292 GCA_028658325.1 Potorous gilbertii
GCTTATAGAGCTAGTTAGGATTATCTGCTTAAGTTTATTGTTCCATCCTTTAAACAAATCAGATGAGAGTATCTCTCACGCGATGCTCATCTCCCTCCCCTCTTTCCCTCTACTGTGTTTTTATACTTCTTCTTGTGATGTAATTTGCCATTTTCTGCTTCCTCCTTTTCACACTTTCTATAACAATCCCTTCTCATACTTAAATCATATTTTTTATCTTGATATCATTTACTTTATGCCCGTTCCTCTTCTGGTGTTCCCCATTGAGACTCCTGAATAGAATTTAGGAAGTGGCTGATAAAAATTTAGGGTGATACTCATTTCAGGAACATATGCATTTCACTGGGGGGGCTCTGGACCAAAGAGTCTTCAAGAGACAAAAAAGTGAGTTTCTTATAGTAGGAGAGTAGTTTCTTATAGTCCTAGGGACGGGGGTAGAAGAGCGGAAAATATTGCTCATATATTTAGAGTAGGAAGGGATCTTAGAGGTAATTGAAATCAATTTCTTCCTTTTTACAGATGAAAAACTGAGGCCAAGAAACATTAAATGATTTACTCAACATCTAATAATGACAGGTTTTGAACCTTTTTCTTATGACACCAGATAAGATACTTTTCTTGCTACACTCATTCTACCTCCCTCAGGTAGGAGGAATTTTCCTGGAAGCTTCTGTCCACACAACCTGTTTCTGGTTGGATATTACTGCATAGTTAGTGATTCAAAAAGCATTTTCTTCCTCAGGAAATAAAAAGTTTTCCAGTCAGTTCCTACTTTTGCAAGACTAGGGGAAGGGTGGCCATGCAGGATTTTGAAGGGTATTAATTTCATGTTAAGGTACTGAGAACTTTATATACCCAAATGGGTATAAATGTGTACTCAAAACATAGAGAAGACTAGAGAGATTCATTAGGCCAATTAGAAGGAGAAAGCTGTGTGAACTTTGGCATCCACTTCCCTTTTTCACCCTTCCCACTGCCAAGGAAACATTTCAGAAAAGGAAAATAAATTGTTCATTCACGGACTCTCTGGAATGCAAGGACTGCTGGGAGGCAGTGTTTTTGTCTGCAAATAAATCTCATAGGAAAAAATGGAGAGCTATCTACTGACTGAATTTGTTTTCTGCTCTTTCTTCTATTTGGTTAGTGTCTGTTTCCTGTCAAGTAAGATCCAAAGCATTTACAAACTTAGCCCCAAAATGTCTAAGTGAATTGGTACCTCTCTTTGCCAAAAGATGACACAATCTATTGGAAAGGACATTAGAAGAGGAGTATAGTAAAAAGATTGCTGACCTGGAGGATCAGAGTTACAATCCTATCCTTTGCTCTATGACTTGGGTAAGTCACCCAAGTTTCTCCATTTGTAAAATGACCAGACTTCATAGCTTTTATTGTCCCCTTCCAACTCTAAGCTTATGATGACATGACTATGAGTCAGGACACCTGGGTTATATTCCAAATTCATTCCTTGGAAGTGGAAAATGTTGTATTCTCAGCACTCAACACAGTGCTTTTGTTGAGTAGTTTTTTGGTCATATCCAATGCTCCATTATCCCAACTGGGGATTTTTGACAAGTCTTCTGCTTTACCCTTTCTTTTTCTAGCTCATTTTATAGGTGAGGAATTGAGCAAAGAGGGTGAAGTGACTTGCTGTAATGGGAGTTAAAAATCTTCCCCATCCATTAATAGGTCTTAGGTGGGGCTACTAAGGGAAGCTTGATTAGGGGAGGCTTATTTTGTATGAAGGCCCAAGCCTTTTGCTAAGGATTGTTATGCCCTCCAGCTTTGAGAAGTGCATATATATATGCATTCGTACATATGTACATATATATCTATATCTATATGTCTATATAGAGAGATATATGTTTAAGGAGAGGTTTTGTTTTGGGGCTCAAATCATTGGAAGAGAGTGGAAGATTAAGGAAGAGGAGACTCTAGGTAGCAGTCAAGGATCCCCCCTGCTTTGAAAACCCAGATGTTAGTGCTCCCCTCTCTGGTAATGATGTATGTATTGTCTATGTTCAGACAGTTGGAAGCCCTGTCTGTTGGTCTTTCTGTTTGCATTTTCTCTGAAGTTCAGGTGCTGACTTTTCCCCCTGAACTAAGTGAATGATATATGTGCTTGATTAAAGTGAGATAGTTTACCCCTTTCAAGGTTGCTTTCCTTAGCAAGGCAGATGTAAGAACCTGTACCTCATACCCTCCTGTGTATGCCTGGGTGCTTGCTGTTACACTTGCCCACGTCACACAGCTAATAGTATCTAGGGGCAGATTTGAACTCAGGTCTTCCTGGCTCTAGGCCTAGCACTCTATCCCCTGCACCACAAAGCTGCCTCTAGCATAAGACCTGGAATTTAATGATGGCTCCATGACTGACTGAAAGTCTTGAGCAAGTTCCTTTAACTCTGGGTCTTAGCTCCTGTGTCTTAGAAGGTGATATGGTTTAGTGGGTGTGGAGTCAGGAAGATATAGATTAACATCCTGTCTCTGTTACTAACTGTGGGATCTTGGGTAAGTTAACTAGCCTCAGTTTCCACTTAAAAAAAAGAAGAATAACACTTGCAATATCTAACAACTACAACAGTAAATGCTAGTAGCAGCAGCAGCTACAAGACAGTATAGTGAAAAGTGCAATGGCTTAGTGGATCTGGGTTCACACCTCAATTTTTATTCTCTGCATGACCTCAGGCACAGCATTCAGCCTCCATTCCCTCACTCATATAATGAAGGGGTTGGACTAGGTGTCCCCTGAAGTTCCTTTTAGATCTATCATCCCATGTAGTGTTTTAATATTTGCAAAGCATGTTACCTACAAACCACTAAAGACTGTATACAAATATCAGCTTGCCTATCCAACAGAGTTTATTATGGAGAGCAAATGAAGTAATATAGAAGAAAGAGTTTTAAAATAGTACAAATGCTACACAAACCACAGCAAGTTTGCAAAAGGTGGTAAAGGTAGGAAGGAACTAAAGGATTGAAAAAGGAGAGTTGGATAGATTCTCACATGACAGAGTCGTAGACAGCAAGGAAAAGCATCTGGGATATGCCAGATCTTTAACATGAATGCCAAGGAGAGCAACGAGTCACGCTACAATGTGTCACTTATGGCTTCAGCAGAATCTGAGGCTAGAAGGGCCAGCCCTCTAGGGCTAGTCCTCTGTTCCCAAATGAAAACAAGGTTAAGGATACAGATGCATCTTGGCAAACAGACCCACAGAGGTGATTTTCCATGTCATAAATCCAAGACGAGATATTAGTGGGGTGTTTCTGGATCAGAACTCGATGATCCTGTATATTGGTTCCCCATGGGCATCAGAGGACTTTGGATTCATCTTCACCAAGCCCCATGCATTAGATTCATTCTTACCTTGGTGATAATCAACGGGTCCATGCTTGGCAAATGGTGGATAAATGAGCATGCTCCGGATATCCAGGGTTCCAGAAATGTCCCCAATAGGTTGAGAATCCAACCTGTGTCTGTTATACTCCACATTGTTTCTGAAGTTTGCAATTTAATCCAACTTTTGTCCCTGCAGAAAGCAGAAAACGTTTACACGCTTCTGTATGAGCTGCCAGCATGTAATTGAATGTACATGTGTATATGGGGAAGCATCTCACAACTTGAGTGTGGGTGGTGGGGAGTGATGGAGGCACATGTGGTTGCTACACCCTTATCTGCTTTAACCACAAATGGGTCATGTACTACCCATGCCTTTATTGTCCTGTCTGATAGACTGGGGGCACCTTCTTTCCCCTTCTGCCTTTATAGACACTTTGTGATAGTGGATGCAAAGTACCCAGAGTACAATTAGTGGCCAAATGCTGGGAGATGTCTGGACCTCTTAGGGAAGGGTGATCTAAAACATAACCTCCCAGTTGGGTTAGGTGCTTTACCATCAGCAGGCTGTTCATGTGGTCAGTAGAACTTAGGTAAGTGAGAAGAGACCCGAATCATTGTGAAGATATATCTTTGCATAGGTCATGGTAGCCTGGCTGTGTCATTAATTAGCAAGATGACCTTGAACTAGCTCTCCTACATGATCCTTAGTTTCCTCACAGGGAGAATGAGAATAATCTCTATCCTGTCAACCTCATGGGATTATCAGGAAATTCAAATGTGTCAAATCCGTTTGAAACATTAAAAGCACCATATAAATACAAGGTATTCTTAGTTCAAGAATCTCTGCTATGAATGTCCCTAAATTAAGTGGATGAAATGGGATTTTTTTTCTCATACTGGGCTGAAGACACACAAATCTGGAGAATATATGAGATGGAAGGGACCTTCAAAGTTCTCCTAGGATTGCACACTTCCCTTCGTCTCACAGGGGAAGGAAGGATCATCATTTTGGAGGTGAAAGGGAACACAGAGGTCACAGAATCTTACCTCATAATATTGAAGATCTAGAGTTGAAAGATTTGCAAGTCAGAAGTCCAGCCTCTTCATTTTATAGATAAGAAAACTGAGGTCCAGAGGTAAACTTACTTATCCCGTAGATAGGACATCAAAGAACCAGGATTCAAACCTGGCCCACTATCTCTCAAGCTAATTAATGTTTTTAAAATTAAGTCATTTTTTAGTCAGGTCTGACTCTGTTTAGGGGTTTCTTGGCAAAGATACTGAAGTGGTTTGTCATTTCCTTCCCCAGCTTATTTTACAGATGAGGAAAAAAGAGGCAAACAAGGCTAAAGGACTTGCCCAAAGTGTCTGAGGCTAGATTTGAACTCAAGAACATGAGTCTTCTCCATGTGGCACTCTATTCCCCACACCACCTCGGTGCCACTACTTGAACGCTACTGTGTTCAATCTTCAATCTATTTTTGAATTCTCTTGCAATTTTTGAGGTAAGAACATGGACTGCTTCTGACTGAATCCTCATAGTGATAGTAGGATAGTGCTGACATCTTTCTGTCTCTCTGTCACTGATGTCTCTTCTGTCTCTGTCTGTCTGTCTATCTGTCTCTCTCTGTCTCTCCTATGTAGCCTTGCTTGAGTAGTATTGGAGAGAGAGAGAGCAAGATGTGATGTAAAGTGGCAGGGAATTTCTCTTCCCTTCTTACAAAGGACAAAACAAAAGGCGTGGAAAGATGTAGATCAACTAACAGAAGAACTTCCTAAGCAGCTAGCTATGTGGTACTCTGGCTACGGTGACATACCGGGAGGCAGGAAGACATGAGTTCAAATCTAGCTTCAGATACTTCCTAGCTGGTCAAGTCACTTAACTTCAGTTTCCTTGATGTAAAATGAGGCTTAATAATAGCACCCACCTCCTAGGATTGTTGTGAGAATTAAATGACATAATAATTGTAAAGCACTTAGCACAGAGCTAAGCACATAGTGTTATATAAATGTCACCATTATTGTTATGTCTGGGAGATAGCAAGTATGTCTCCTCCAAAGAGAATTAAGCAAACAATAAATAAAAGTTTATTAAGTGCTTGCTCCATGCCAGACATATAAAATAAAGCTAATAATCTTCCTAGGAGGAATTTCAATTAAGTCCTGCTCAAAGTATAGGGGAATGAGCCCAATGACATCTCAAAACCCCCTGAAGTTCTCTTTTCAGGTAAAGAAATCTCCTTACGTAGCATCTATCTTGCATTTGAAGCCCAGGCTCCCATGGGAGTGCTCGGCCATTTTGGGAGCACCAGTGGTTCCACTGGTGAAATAGATGGCTTGTGCTTCTGTGCTTCCAGTCTCTACACAGCTGTGTATGGTGGAGGCTTCTCTGAAAGACAAATCCATTATATGCTCAGCATGCAGGAAGAACTTCAGAAATCAATCTGTCTGATACACATTTGTCTTTTGAAATGAAGCTCCCTGGAAAATACTAGGTACCTTGGGTAACCCCAAGTTGTCAGCTCTGAAGGTCCTCTGGTTTCTAGGCCTGAGTAATAAGGATGCTTCCCTTAAACCAAATAAACATTCATTTAGAGACTGGAGCAGGTTGGCTTGTGGACAAGTATCAGCTCAGCAGGTATTCTAAGGCTTGCTTGGCAGGGACCTGCCTCCAGTTCTCTCATTGCTAAAGTGGAATCAACAATCTGTTAACTGATTTTGTTGTTTCCGTCCCAAATTGGAAATACCAAGAGTTGCAAGGCAAGAAGCCCCATGAAAATGAATGCCCAAAGCAGTCATATAGACAAGCCAAAGTTGTAAATTCCATACAGTAAGGAAGGAAGGAGAAATAACCCCTCCCTACCAAAAGTTACAGCCCAGGATGCCCCTTGGCATGTTGAAGCTGCAGAAAATTATTCTTCAGTCCTCTTTATCTCACTTTTCAGTGACATCCTCCCCTTATGGACCATTCCCCTTTCACCTCTAAGGCAATTAACACACTTCTATTACTCTGAGCTCCCTTCCAGGCCTGAGACCTGCTTCTCTTCTCTTGATTAGTTGTGTGTCACAGTCTGGATGGAGCTATTCCCAGGGAAATTTAATGTTGGAAAGAATTGGACCAATTCATTCCTTTAATTGGCTACTTTCTCCAAAAGTATTTTTGTATTTCCAAACAGAGGAATCAGTCATTAACGTTAGAATTTCAGAGCCATAGCAGGGTGGTTAGGGCCCTTCCCAGAGATCCTTCAGTCACACAAAGGTGATTGCCAACTCCTTCTACTCTAAAATCAAGACCCATTATAGTCTATAAGAAGAACTTAAAATTAAGCCTAAAGAAAGCTGTTGGCATAGAGAGGGCTCCTACCTTGGAGAAAGACAATTTTTCAAAGGGTATTACAGGAGTGAATGAGATCTAGAAACTCACCGTAGTAGTGTTCTGAAGTCCATCCATCCATCAAGTCTGTTTTCTGACACTAGGAGTTTGACTTTCAGAGCAGGGCAGTCAGGTGCCACTGCATTCACTGTGGAAGCCAAAGCTTCGCTGGTTATGATGCATTTGGCTTTTGAGCTCTGCAACCGGTAGAGAATATCTTTTGCTGTCAGCATAGGGGTCCCAGGAATGAATACAAGTCCTAAGAGAAGCAAGGGATTATTGATTCATTCATCAAATAATTCCTTTGAGAAATACTGATTGAATGTCTCATGTGTACATTTATATGTACTAGTGATATAAATGACATTCAGATGTGGCCCCTAGTCCCAGTGAGCTTACAATTTATCAGATGAGATGACATGTACATATATAACTATAATACAGAGAAAGATTATGATAAAAGTACAAAGTGCCTATACATCTATAAAGTACAAAGTATACAAAGGTGCCATATACAAGGTACAAGGTGTTAATCCTTTTTTTTTTTAAAGAAGGAAGTAAAATTTATTTAGAATGGAGAGAATTTCCACCTAAGTTAAGAGTTAGATGAAACCTCTGAGGTTCCTTCCAACTCTGAAATTTAATGATTCTTTGGTTTTATGAGGTTACTTTTGACTCATCAGGATGCATGGTAGTGGACATTGTTTTTCCCCAGTCAGGAAAAATAGCCTGTCTTCATAGAAAAAGGTGAGAAAATCCTAAGGATACCAGATGGAATTACTATAGGGTCAGGCCAATGTAATTCCCCACTCTGGGTCACATGAAGTCGTAAAAAGGAAAGGCACTCTCAGATCTCTGTGCAAATGTCCAGTTGTTTCTCTGGAGACCAGTATCTATAGCCTGCAGTTTGCCTGCTAAAACCTCTCCTGGTACTTCAGTGAAGGTTGCCTAAAGGTGACGTTGTGATTGAAGGGACTGGATTTGTCTTTGGTGCTCTCCTAGAGAATACCTTGTCTGGATGTCTGTCATTGGTTTTTCAAAAAAGTTTTTAGTCACTGGGCCTATACATGTTATTTGGAAGCTGATCCCCACGAAAAGTGTACTGTAAGCTGATATCATTTTAAAGTTTAACCTCTTGAAAAGACAATGGAATTTAAATAAAGGACTCTGGAGGACCTAAAAAATTTAAAGACCTAACAGAATGAATCTTTAATGGTGGAATTTTAGACTGTCAATGGAAGATAATTTTTGCTTTGTTTTTATTTTTGGCAGGAGTCTTCTTGGCCATCATGTTGGAAACTATCTGATAAATTCACTCACTTAAAACATTAATTTTGGACATTTGTTATCTTTAAAAAAATGATAAATTTTCTTTTGCTGTATTACAAAACTCCTGGCATAATTCCAAATGAATTTCCCCAAATGTACAGTCCTTGAAAACAGTTAAGTAAATAGTGATTGATAATATTTACAGACTTGCATTTTAATAATTTTTCATTTATCAAAAGAAAGGGCAGATGTTTGCCTTACAAGTTAGTATAAATGTTGTGTAATATTCTTGAACTGGGTTTCATTACCATTTCACATTTTCTTCATTTATATTGTTCTAGTAATTTTGTAAATTATTCATTTGGTTTGTTTTGCTCACTTTGCATCCCTTCATAGGGGACTTCACATATTTTAATTCTTGTTCATCATGCTTCATGGTACAGTAATATTCTATCACATCGACATGCTACAATTTGTGCAGCCATTCTCCTATTTTGGATTTATTTTGTTCCCAATGTTTTACTATTTCAGAACAGAGTTTCTATGAATGTATTCCTAAAAATAGGCCTTTTTTCTTTCTTTTTTTCTCTATAGACTCTTTTGGGGGTATATGCCTAATAGTGAGAGCATTAGATCAAAGAGTATGAGCAATTTATGCAGTTCTATGATTTTAAAATTATTTTTCAGTACTTGGACAGCTCCTCTACAAAAAGTTTGTGTGCTTGATTTCCTAAATCTCATGAACCCTAAATTGTTCCATGTTTTGTCAAATTTGTGATATCTCAGAGTAGTTTTCATTTTGATTTCCTTGATAATTGTATGGGCAATGTGGATTGTGAGCCAGCTTGGAAATAAGGAAAACTTTGGTTTAAGTCTTAGCTCTGACATATACTACCAGTCTGACTCTGGGCAAATGACTTAAACTGTAAATTCTCTAGGCAACTCTCTCTAAGATGATAGATTGCAGAAAAGGTATCAATCTGAACTGGTGGAGAAAATTTCCTCACTTCAAAACTCCAGTGAAATCATTGATCGAACCCTTTTCCCTTCTTTTATGATTAGGTGCTTTTGAGGGGTTTTTTTAAGCGTCTTCCTATGGAGTTCATAGTTTGTGTTTTCTCTTTTCCTAAATTTTTTCCTATCTTCCAAATATTTGGGTATTGCTGCACAACTCAGTTGTATCTATGAATTTGTATCAATTCCCCATAGATTTTGGATGTAAGACTTTTGTCAGAGGAATTTTTTTTGGAAAATATTGTCCCCAGTCCATATCTTTTCTCCCTATGTTAAATGCTGGAATTTGCTTTGTGTGAAAATTTTTAATTTTTAGATAAGTGGTCTACTATTTTCATAATATTGTACATGTAGTTCATTATAGAATATGCCTTATTTATAGTTTTGAGAGATGTAACTGTATTTTTTTAATTTTTAAATAGGGTGTTCTTTTATATTTTGTTAATTTTTCCACTTGAAATTTATTTGGTGTGTTATTTAAGATGGTGAATTAAACTTATATTTTGATAAACTGTTATCCAGTTCTCCCTGTTGAATAAACAGGTTTTTTCCTTAGTATTTTATTTACTTGGAACTATCAGGGGCTATGCCCCATAAACATTTCCTTTTAAATCTTGCTTATTTAATCTTTTCGACTTGTTTTTGTTTTGATAATTATTAGTTTATAATATAATTTAATATAATAAAAATAGTATGATATCTGCTTATGACAAAATCCTTTATTCCTACTTTTTATTATTTACCTAGGTAATGTTGACTTTTTGTTCTTTTATATGAATTTTAAAAAGTGTTCTGTTTTATTTTATAAAGTATCCTCTTAGCAATATGATTGATATAATGTAAATTTAGATTAATTTAAGTACTAATACAATTTTTACTAAGTTGATGTAGCTTAGGCGTGGAGAGTGAGTATCTAAATTTATTTGGACCTTGTCAGTTTCTGCAAAAATTATTTTATAATTATATTTGTATAAATCCCATGGGAATCTTGGTAATAGTAATAAAAATACTAACTTACATTTATATTACTCTTTAAAGTTTACAAAGATCTTCATGAATATTGTCTCATTTTGTTTTTACAACAATACTGGGAAGTAGTTGTTAATATTATCTCCATTTTATAGATGAAGAAACTGAGGCAGACCCTGTATCCAGGGTCATGCAGCTAGTAAGTCTCTGAGGTTGGATTTGAACTCAGATCTTCCTGATTCCAGATCTAGCCCTTTGTTACCTATCTACCTCTTCGTAGGTTAATTCCAAGATATTTAATTCCTCTAATTATTATTTTAAGTTATATTTCTCTATTTCTTCATCCTACTATACAGAAATCCTCATAATTTGCGGATTTATCTTGTGTTTGCTACTTTGCTGAAGCAATTAGTTGTCTCAACAAAAGAGAACACACTGGTTAATTAATTAAGTTTACAGTAAGGAAAACCAGAAACCAACAAACAATCCCAAAATAAGCACAAGATGAAATTTTTAAAATTAAAGGTGCTATAAAAATAATTAACTTTTATAGCAATTGAATTAATGTTAAGATGGTTCAGGGATATATTTTCCAAACATTGTTCCAATATTTTTCAAAAAAAATTTCTCTGATAAAAGTCTTACATTCAAATAAATGTTCAGTGATATAAGTTTTATTTGAAGGACTACTTTAGCTGCATCCCATGAAATCTGGTAAGTGATTTAATGATTGTTATTTTTTTGAATATAGTTTTTAATGCTTCTATGACTTGTCCCTTGACCTAATGATTACTTAGGATGTCATTTTTTATTTTCTCTTTAGATCTACATTTTTGAAAATTTTATTATTGTGGTCTGCAAAGAATGTGTTTAACATTTCTTTCATGCATTTGCTTGAATTCTAGATGTACTGGTGTTTTAAAAAATTACTCACACGAAAGTTCAAGAAATATGTATATTCACTAAGGTTCCCATTAGTGTTTCCATATATTCATCAAGTCCATTTCTCCCCAACATTTTTCTGTCATTTCCTTCTTGGTATTTTTCCACTTGAGTTATTAATCTCAGACAAAAGGATGCTAAAGTTGACTAGAATTCATGTTTTACCACCTAAACCTTTTCTTGGTTATTTTTTCCTTTGAGAACTTAATTGCTATCTCTATCAATGTGTGTGTGTGAGTATGTGTGTGTGTGTGTGTGTGTACATGTATGTATATATAAATATATGTATATATATATATATATATAAGGGCAATTCATACATTTAGAATTGAAAGGGCCCTCAAAAATCATTTAGTCTAACCCTCTCATTATGTAGATGAGAAAATGGAGGTGTAGGAAGATTTAATGAGTTATCCACAGTCACACATAGTAAGTAGCAAGGTCAGGATTTGAACCAAGATCCCATGACTTCAGATCTAGAAATTTTTCCCTATATTATACCACCACTTAAGAGTCATATTGTTTCATCACCTATGGTGTTTTTAGAAATAATTTAGTTTCCCTGATTATTTCCTTTGATGTCATCTCTGTTTTATATTGTTTTATATGAAATCATAAGTGCAATTTTCCCTGTTTTGAATTTATCTGAAACATAAAAACTTTCACTGTATTCCTTTACTTTAAATGTACATCAACTTCTGTTTGAGATATGTTTCTTATAAGCAGTATATTTGTAATTTGTTTCCCTTTATTGGTGTATGCAATCTCTTAATATTTAAGATAAAGAATTGTTTGATTTTCTCTACATTAGATCGTCTAATATTGCTTTTCCCTCCTTGACACAAGATACTTTATCCCATAGATAAAGATTATTTTACTTTGTAACACTGTAATCTTAATCCACCCCTTCTTCCAGAATGAGGTTTCCATCAGTAATAGGAAGTGTGAAAAGAAACAAATTGAGTAGCAAATGTTTAAGGATTAAGAAGGATTCCATGGGGCACAAAGGAAAGGCAGAGATGAGTGTTTGTGGGGGATGGAAGACTGGAGAATAGTAGGATTGAATAAGATGTTGGTAGAGGTAACAGAAAAGAAGCCTTTTGTTTTGGGCAGCTGTTTCAGGGCATCATTGTGTTCTTTTTCCTTTCTTCCCAAACAAGAGACTTTTCCTCACTTAAAAATTCCATAATGCTTAATCTTTGCACTGGGGTCTCTTTTTTGTTTATGTATTTCTTTGGTTTTTGAGTTTTGCTGTGAAGATTTCTTTCCTTTTTCCTGATCTTTTTCTTTTTTGGTGTTTTGTTTTATTTGGTACCATTGTCTTTTGAAGGTGGTACAAGAAAGCTAGGACTTGTAGTAAACACAGTCTTCTCATTGAAAATTTGGGGGATAAAGGAAACAGCTCTGTAGCCCAAAAGAACATATTTCTTTTGGGTTATTTCAGACATGTGGGAGGAAGAGAAATAGCCTGCCTCTCAGTAGACTGGTATTCTGTCTATTCAAGTCTGCATCATTGTAGGCAGGCTTCTTGGATAACTCTCCAAAAAGAGAGTTATCCAAGAGTGGGATTTGAGTCTGATTCTTGATGTCTGTAAGATGAAGTCATTGACTAAATTCTTCAGTCTTTCTTTGAAGGTCAGTGACAAAGGAAGGCAAGGTAGAAGGTTGTTTTTGTTTTACTGTAGATATGTCAGTGAGCAGGACAAAGGGACAATATCAAAGAGTAGGGGAAAAGAAGCAGGAGACCTAATTAGCCTTGGTCTGAATAGTTATTCCCATCAAGAGAGAGCTAACTGTCCTAATGCAACACTCAGAAGGAGCAGGAAATAAAGTGGCGAATTTTAAGACAAAAACGCACCACCCCAGTTCCTGGCAATGTTGAGGTGTGGGAAGTATGGAAGGTAAAGGAATAGCATTTTTTTTTTTAACAAAATAGTTGGCACCTTTCCATACTTAAGTTTAAGTGTCTGATCTGAGCTTACCACTGACCTGCTCGAATGCAACCCACAACTGTCAGCCACCACTCAGGAATCCGGGGCAGAATCACAATTACACGATCTCCTCGCTGCAGGCCACAGGCATCTGAGAGGACATTGGCTGCCTGGCGGGTGAAATCGCCCAACTCTTGATAGTTCCATTTCACCTCATCCCCTTCATCATTCACCCACCACAGAGCTGGGGTCAGGGCTTTCTTGCCCTCCTGATAAAATAGAAAACCTAGTGAAACAATATGCACAGAGACTTGCCATCTGTATGGGTTAGAGAGTACTAAATCCTGCAGCCTTTCGTTGAAGGGTAGCAACAAAAGAAGGCAAGTTAGAAGGTTGTTTTTGTTTTTCTGTAGATGTGCTTTACCAGTGGCCAGACAATTGAGAGGTAGCACAG
>JAQQSK010008942.1:0-13291 GCA_028658325.1 Potorous gilbertii
TTTATTAACCTCCTTATAGCCGCCCTGTAGAACAGGTTTTTTTATCATCCCCATTTTACTGATGAGGATGAAGCTGAGATGTTAAGTAATTTGATCAGGGTTAGAAAGCTGGTAAGTGTGTGAGGCTCGATTCAAATACAAGTCTTCCTGACTCCAAATCCATAGCTGTATCCACTATACTACCTAGCTACTTTCAAAATATTGGTACCTCCCTGAATCAATCTGGTAAAGAAAAAGATTGAATGAGTGTCAGTGGGGGATGATAAGCTGGAAATATGTTACGTAAGTCAAGTAAGTTCAGAGTTTTCTCATTTTTTTGGCAACTAGGTTGTGCAGTGGATGGAGTGATGACTCTAAAATTGGGAAGACCTGAGTTTAAATTTTTCCATAGATTCTTACTAGCTGTGTGACCATGGGCTAGGTATTTAACCTTTCTTCATCTCAGTTTCCTCATCTATACAATGGGCATAATAATATAACCCACCTCCCAAGGTTGTTGTGAGAATCAAATGAGTTTACCTGTGTAAAGTGCTTTACAGATTTTAAAGTTTTATATTTTTTATTGTTTTTATTGTCTTTGCCAATGATATAGCAGTATATTAAGAACAGAATCTGCTTAATGTAATAGAGGTCAGAGCATAAATCATTCCTGCTCAACATGCATCTCATAAACAATATTTTTAAAATAGAGGGATTAAAACAACGTTATCATGAGATGTCTTGCTGGCCCAGTTAGCTGTAATATAGGTAAGGTGCAGTGATTTCCATGAGAACAGGCTTTGTAGTGCATTTTCAAGAAATCCAAATGAATGGTTTCCATTACACTTGAATGACATACAATGTACCTGCTCACTTTGTATACACTAAATCTTCTGATTAAACAAGTGAGAAAGGAAGGGAATTGCATTGCAAAAGGGCAAGATAGGTCTTCCAACTCACCTTAGTTCTTCTGCTTTTTATTTGGCCAGTTTAAGATAAAAAGGACTTATTTCTCTAACCTTGATTCCATGGACACAACTTCCAATGACTACAAAGCAAGCCCATCACACAGGAGAGACAGGAGGTGCCAAAATAAGTCAATATCTGTCCTTTCACCAATTGAATCTGCCCATAACGACAGCCTCATTGTCACTACAGGGAAGCAGCCTCATACATCTTCAAGTCAAGTTTCAACTCTCCAAGTAGAACAATCTTAAACCTATAGCTTTTGGGGTTTTTTGTGTTATTCTTTTTTTCTTTTCGGACTAGGCCTGTTATTTCACTAGTCTAGGAAGTTCCTAGTGATAAACTTGCTTGACCAATCCCAGAATTACGCTTCTTAACTATTCATTAGGCAGATCCTTAAAGGGGGAGTGGGCTCAAAAAGTCATCCTTAAAATCCCATTTTCTGATTCTGTTCTGGAATATTACTTGTATTTTACTTTGTGCCTTTAGACTTGCAGTGGATGGACCATTTGGAGCTGCTGTTACAGATATTTTTCACTATCAAGTCAGTGTGTGCATTGCTGCAGGGATAGGAGTCACCCCCTTTGCCTCAGTTTTGAAATCTATATACTACAGATGTTGTGGTCCACATACAGAGCTGAAGCTGGACAAGGTATGGAGAAATCATTCACATAGACCTTCCCTGGGCAAAATGTTCAGCCTCCTTATATCATCTGCAAATTTTGGGGGAGGATTTTAATTAACTACAAGGGATAAACTCAAGGATCCTTAACTACACTTATGTTCTGAAAAATCTCCATTCAGTATTATATTTATGAGAAGGGTTATGTCTAATCTTGTTAAAGATGACAAGACATAAATTTTATTGCTCCACTGTCATTATAGAACATGTAATTGCTCATTTTGGTAAAATATGGACATGCGACAATTGGCCGTGTGATGAGACAGCAGTTATATCAAGAGGCAACATTTCTTTGCCAGGTTTGGTTTAAAAATATTGTTGTAATATTGTTATAACATCTTCCACTTGTGAATCATGGAAAATAGCTAGAGACACTAAGGGCTTCAGTTTTTCATCTTCCTCATTCCCAGTTAGTTTTTCCTCCCCACTTACCTCCTTCCGTAATGGTATCACCATCCTCCAAATCATCCAGGTTCAAAGTCCTAGGATTGTTTCTGTTTCTGTTCTCTCCCCTTAACATTAAGTCAATTGCTAAGTCCTGTCAATTTTTCCTGGGAAATATTTCCCTGTTCTGACTCCTCCTTCGCCTCCTCACTGCTATCACCTTAATTCAGACCCATATTACCTCTCACGGGACTACTAGAAATGACCTTCTTCCTGGTCTCTTACTAATGGTCAAGAGTATCTTCTTCTACCCTCTGATTTCTGCTACTACTATACCAAAGAATATGAATGCATTATAAGAAGTGAAATCATTAAAAATTTTGAAACTCCAAACCAATATTTCATAAATGAGTTCATTTGAAAAATGAATAGAATTTCAAACTTAATATAATATAGGAGTTACCAGAAAGATAAATCAGATAACAATTGAGAAGATAGCTATTAGTGTCTCTTTTCCTTATAACTTTGTTAGCATCAAGAACTCTATCCACCAATGAAGGCCACAATGTGTCAAGTACTATTTGTGGCACAGAAAGGTTAAATGCCATCAGTACATTACATAAACTGACAGTTGTTACTACATAATAGAAGGCACATTTGAGTTTTGTCTATTATTTATTCCTTACCTACCCCACTCCACTCTCTACCACACACGTAGATATACCACTCTCTAGGCTCACTTGGTTCCCAACGATTCTTGAGTTAGTCGTCACATCTAGATGGAGCTACATGAACTTGACCATTAGGAAGTGGAAAGAGAGGCAAAGCTCTGAAAAGATTTAGTCCTGTGTAGTCCCTATTCCCCTCCGTCCATGTATTTTTCACTCTTGGACTTAATTGGCAGTCAAAGTCTACAGACTTCTCAGAATAATGTATAAAAATTCATAAAATATACACAAGATTAGAAAGGAAATTAGTTTCATTGAAAAACAGATATCAAAATGTGTATTTTTTTTAAAGAATCAAGTCCATGATCCTTCAGTTAAGAAACCCACACTAGCTCCTCCTCAATAGTTAAAGCCAATCCTAATGAAAAAAGAAGTCTAACGTAGCCCTAAGAAGACCACATTTGGCAATCAATGTCAGGAGGTAAAAGGGGTGTTATACTCAGGTCTTAGGCACAGATCTATTACTAGTTGTCTATGTAACCTCAAGGAAATCATTGAACTTCTCCAAACCTCAGATATTTGTTTTTAAATTTCAAAGGTGCCATTCAGCAATTAAATAATGAAGTCATAATGATGATTTCAAGCCAAATGACACCATTATGAAAATGAAACAATCATCCAGTCACCTCCCTACTTCCTCTTTTATGTAAGACTTCCTTGATATCCTGTGGATTCCATTAGTTAACACACATCAGGAGGGGCTGTCTGAAAAATAAGCATTAAGTAATAGTACTAAGCATATATTAAGAACAAGTATTACAGAAGACCATCAAGAAATATAAGATCAGTTTTGCTGTTTCACAAAATTTAGCTTCTCTTTCCCCAAAAAAGTCAGATTTTTGACTTGCTTCTCTGAGCTCAGCAAAGCATACCTAATAGTGAACTGCAGACTGACAAAACCAAAACTGCTTGTAGTCACTAAGGATGAATGAATGAACAAATGAAAAAGTATTTATTAAGTGCTTACTATATGCCAAACCTACAGTGATCCAGTATTCTCAGACTTTTGCATCCCCCAAAAGGTTTGTCGTCAAGTAAAATCCAAGAATAAAATGGCATAGCAATATGGAAGTTCTATAACTTTTATCCTCTGATGACAGTCTAATAATGGAGCCCTACAATCATTTCTAATTCTATTTCATTTAGAATCTGCCAAGAACTTACTTTGAAAATTATTTAAATCACAAATTCTTTTCTTTCTTGGAAATTTAAAAAATAAAATCTTGTATTTTCCCTTGACTGCCAAGAACACGAAACTTCAGAAGGGGCTAAAGATGTTGAAAAATACTAAGGATAGTCAAAAAAGTTTCTTCTGGTATGTTCAAATGGGATAATGAGAACAGAATTTCAGTGGATGGAGGTTATATTAAGGTGAACTTTTATTCAATATAAGGAAAATATATTTCTATCAATTAGAGTCTTCCCAAAAGAGAATGGGCTACCTTCAGAAATTCAGAGAATTTCAAAATTGGAAGGAACATTAGTGTCCATAAAGATCAACTCATATGGCCAAAAGAAACTCCCATTAAAACATACACAATACATAGGGATCTAACAAGATCTTCAATGGAGGGAAGAACAATACCTTCTAAAGTAGCTGATTCCATTTTTTGACAATTTCAAAGGTTAGGAAATGTTTCTTGACATCAAGCCTATATTTTCCTTTTTGTAACTTTCACTCAGTCTTTCCTGGTCTGTCTTCTAGGTTCTAAGAGAACAAATAGAATCCTTCTTCTACATGGCAACATTTTATTATCATTTTATCACTTTAACAGAGCTATCACATTCCTCCTAAGTCTTTTTCCCCCTGAGCTAGCCATCCCCTAATGCTCATGGGAAATGATCTCAAAGCTTTTCACCATCCTGGTTATCCCATTCAACTGAACAATGTCTTTGAGCTGTGGTGTCCAAAACTAAATGATATATTCCAGGTGTTGTCTGATCAGGGCAGATGACAGAGGGACTGCCATCTCCTTATTTCTAGAAGCTATACTTTCCATGATGCCAAGATTGTATTAGTTTTGAGGGAGGAATGGGGTGCATTATACTGCTACCTCATTTTGAATCACACAGTAAGTGACATAACTGAAAATAACCAATAAAAGGCTTGATAAGAATGTATTGGGTGTAGGATACTGGGGGGAGGGGATACTTTTAGAGGGCAGGAGATTAAAATAGATAACTTTCAAGGTCCACTCCATCTCCAAAAGGCAGAAAATGCTGGTGGAAAACATGTTGGGTTTTGAGAGCACTTACTGAGATGACAAGCCATTTCTTTCTCTATGATCCTAAGTTACTTTATCTGTAAAATAAAGATTGTGGACCAGATGGTCACTTTGTCCCCTTCTATTTCTTAAATTCTTTTACTTGAGCTTTAGTGAAATTATTTATGAAGAAAAATTCCTTTAAGATCATCAAAAGTTTCAGGGCTATCTTTCCTCACCAAATTCTTATTCCTTAGCTCAGTTTTAAGTCATCTATCTACATGTAAAGGTCCTCAGGATACTGGCACACTAACAAATCTGACTTTGCTGACAAGGATAAGAAGGCCCCACAAAACTAATGATGCAAAATTGACACATATATTAAGAACACCTTAAGAATAGAATTTTTAGAACTGAAAAGGGGGGAGGATAAGATGTCCCTCATTTTCATGGACCTAGGGAGATTTGGTGTGGGATGGGAGCATATGGCAGAGAATGACTATGACAGTATTAGAAAAATGAAGAAGGCATACTCAAAGTGGAGAATTGTAAATTCCTCAAATCATATGTTAGAGTTGAAAGGAAGTTTAGAGATCCTTACATCTAACCATTTTACATTTCTCTATCTGATCATTTTACATTTGCTAAGGGATGTCAGTGGCTGTCCTTTTAAGGAAAGAGAATAATTAATTCAATTCAATTCAACAAGCATTTATTAAATACATAACTATGTTACCAGGCATGATGCTAGCAATTGGGAATGTTGTCCAGTCATTTTTCAGTCATGTCCTACCTTTTGTAACCCCATTTGAGTTTTTCTTGAAAAAGATACTGGAGTGGTTTGCTATTTCCTTCTTCAGCTCATTTTACAGATAAGGAAACTAAGGCAAAAAGGGTTTGGTGACTTATCCAGAGTCATACAGCTGGCAAGTGTCTGAGGACAGATTTCAACTCACAAAGATGAATCTTCCTGACTTCCAATACTCTATTCAGGCCTGGTACTCCAGGCCTGTGCCACCCAGCTGCGCATAAATGGGAATACAAAGACATAAAGGAAATAGTCCCTGATTTCAACAAAACTTACATTTTATTTTGGGAAAACAATATGTACATAGATATTACAGGCTAACTTGCCAAACTTATACAAAATAAACGCAAACTATTTGCAGTGAGGGGAGGGACACACTAAGGACTAGGGAACAACAAAGCATTGTATAAAAAGGAGCACTTGAACCGAACCTTTACTAGGGGTAGGCTAAGTCACACACACAAGGTCACACATCCAGAAGTCAATCAGTCTGGAGTTAGAATCCATGCATCCTAACACTGTCCAAAAGTTAGTGAACACCTAGCTTTGGTTGCCCACTAGATGAAAAACTACACGAGTTGTCTGCTTCATCACAATATAAAACATTTGGAAAAGTTTATGAAGTGCCCCCACCTCTTTTTTAAGCAACTTTGTGTTTGTTTGAGTACAGCTATCATTAGGCTTATATAACTAATATTTGTCAGGGCCGCCCACGTGCTTTAGCAATGTAAATACTGTTCCTTCTTCTTAGCTGTCAGCATCTGTATAATTTTAAAAGTTTAGCATAGCAAAAGAAGTACATATTTATCTAACAGCTTCTTCACAATTATAGATCTGGGCTATAGTTTTCAGTTTGTTCCCTTGTGTAACAAGGAGGGGAATGAAATGATGTGGAGGTCTGGAGCTGGAATGTTAAGGCTGAATGCTGGGCTGCAATTAGACTGGATTTTTTTCCCCTCCCTGTGTAATGCACAGGTTGGAACATAAAAAGGCAGTAATTTCTCCTAACAACAAAGCCTCAACTTTCAAGTTTGAAGTCAGAACCTGTTTCCCAGTGCCAGTGTTCTCCAGTCTTTATAGCAGCAAATTGCCACCTCTCTCCACTCCCTTGCCCTCCCTGCCACACCACCCTTTAAACCTTCAAAATAAAACACAGGAGAAAATTAAATGGGCTGCCTGCCACCTTCCTGGAGTCTGGTAATGGTACCCTGTATTTGAAGCTACCCTTGGACTCCAAACTATTTTTTTTGGCTGCCCAAAAGGACAGAATACATGCTAACCAGTGAGGAGCTAATGATGACTTGCATTGGAGAAAGTGAAATTAATCTGCCACATTATTGAAAGGACATTTTCAACAGCAGCAAAAGCGCCAACATTCTTTTTTATGAGAGCAGGCATATAATATGCCATGCTCCTTTGAGACGAAAGAAGGAAACACAGGTGACTGAAAAGCATAGTGGGAGTTTAGAAAAGAAGAGGAAAGCCAAGGGGTACAAATGCTCTGTAGACATTAGAAATTCCTCCAACTCCAGTCTAACATGTGTGCTTAATTCTGCTTCACACTCAATTTTTGAAAAAAGCACTTGGAAATAAACTTAGGCCAGTTTACTTAGGTGAGCCATCAAGAATGATAGATGAAATGGGGGAGAGGGGAATACACAAAAAGAAGAGTCATTCCTGATGTAAGTGCATTGAATTGACATGCTTTTTAAGGTTCCCCAAATAATAAGGACATTTGAGTCACTGGAAGTATGACAATTAAAAAAAGTATCATGTTTTCTTACTTCTTTAATTACATGTGTATGCATGTATGTATTTGCATTTATATGCATGCATGTGCCATATTCTATGATTTTATTTTTAAAGTGCAATATATTATGGAAAAAAGAGACCATCACATTTCTTCATAAATTATCTTCCTTCATCAGTTTAATAATATAATTGTGATAATGGGTATTTATTTATTGTGCATTCCATGGAAAATGGCCTTTGGGTTCCTAACTTAATCGAATAAACAGATAATTCAAATAAAAAAGGCAGCAGGGGCCAGTGGGAGCCAGGGAAAGAGACCAAGAAAGACAAAAATCCTTGGTCTACTTAAATATATTACTAAAACAAGGGAGGACTTTCTCTCTTTTATAATGAGTGAAAAATGTCTTTAATTTAATCTGTTTAGTCTGAGAAATTATTTATCCTCCTTTTCCCTCACACTAGAGCTCTGCCTCCTGCTGGAAGGGATCATCTGTACTAATCATGCGTGTAGTAGCAAATGGAGTTGGTGCGGTCTATGTTATATTCCTCTCTTTAGAAGGTGCATATAATAATACTGTATTTAGCATCTTTCATGGGAAGACCTCAAACCATTTTAGCCTGTGCATAATTCCTCACAGCTGCCTCATTAGGAAGGTGGCAAATGTGATTATCTTTAATTAGGATAAACTGAGGCATAGTAAGTCTCACCCCAGGTCATGAAACAAAGCAGCTGTGCAGCTAGAATGTAATCACAGTCAGCAATGTCCAGAGTTTCATATTAAAGCTAATGATGGTGGGGGAAAAAAGTCAAAAGTACTGAAGACCATTGAGAGAGGCTACGTGAGGTCATACAAGCTTAAAGTAAGGAACAACTTTACAATTTTATCTCTTTTAAGGGCCTCAGAGAGAATAAGCCACATCTGGGGACTCCTTCCTGCAGACAAGCCTTTGCCACAGAGAATTTTATGCTTGCTGAGCTGACCCCAGGCTTTTCCAGCAGAGGTGACCTTGTACATTTCAAAGTACAGGCACTTATCATTTGAAGGGAGCTCATTATACTCAAGTTCAAACTTTCAGTAAGGCAGGGCACTAATTTACCTTATTGAACCTGTAAGTTTGGCCTTAAGGGATTCTTAGAGTATATTAGGGAGGAGAAGGTGGAACCTACTGGTACAGTATGATATTGCAATCTACCTCTATTAGACATTAAGAGAAGCCTAGGAAAAAGGAAAGGAGCTGAGATGACAGATTTAAAGATGGAAAGGACCTTCAAGGTCATTTAATCCATCTGTGTCATGTTACCATTAAAGAAACCGAGACGTGGAAAGATTAAATTGACTTATTCAGTCATTCAGGCAGGTTGTGTCAAACTCAGAATTTGAATCCAGGCCTGCTGACTCCAAATCCAATACTTTCCCCACTATACCACTATCCCTTTTAGAAGGTGTTATAGAGGTGTCTCTCAGTCAGGAGTCCCTGCTGACTTGGAAATTCAATGATTCTGAGTCATATAGCATCACTTGAATAAGTGGAAATTAATTTGTAAAAACTAAAATATATGTGCACATTGGAGTGATTCCCTTAGTTATGAGAGAAATCCCTGTAGTATGAAGAAGGGAAGACAGAAGGTCTTAGAATCAAAACAATTACTTTCAACAAATAAACAAAAAATCCTAAGCCAATCAATGGCGCATGAGCTCAGTACTGTCTGAGTAGAACTGAGAAATTGCCCAATTGCCTCTCTAACACCATCCTCAAAAGGTTTGAGGAATCCCTCCCAAATTTGTATGCTTTCCTTTTAATCTGCTCTCAATCATCTTAAATAAGCCCTTGCTGAACTTTTTCAAATCCCCAGTCTTTATAATCTCCCTGGTTAATGAATTCTATAGTATCATAACCATTAAGTATGAAGATCTCATTTCTTTTATTTATCCTATCTTTAAGTTCAATAGTATTCTCCCAAGTTCCGGTAGTACGTTCTGGGAGGAAATTCATGATTTTACAGATTTTGCTTATATCTTTCTGTTGTAGATGGAACTTAAATCAACTCAGTAAGAATTTATCCAGTACCTGCTATGTGCCAGGTGGTGCGTTAGGTGTCAGAAACAGAAATCTCTGCCCTCAAAGAGCTTACAATGTTTTTGTTTGTTTGTTTTGGTAGAGGGGAGGCACAACATGTACACAAATGAGTAAATAAAAATTAATTTGGAGAGAATCATTAAAAACTGGAGGAATCATGAAAAATGTTTTGAACTTCAGATAAACCTTGCAGGAAAGAAACAGATTCCTGGAGGCAGAGATAGGGTGAAAGGCAAGGGAAACGTTCAAAGTACAGTGTAACGCCTGTGCAAAGGTTTGGAGATGGGTACTGTACAGAAAACCACAAATAAGTAAGTTTGACTGGAATGGGGTATTTTAGGAGAAGAAAAGTTAAATGAATCTGGAAAGAAATTTTCAGTTGTTTTGTGAATAGCTTTAAGTGCCAAACAGAGGAGTTTGTATTTAAAAGAGACTAACTGAATTTGCTTGAGAAGAGAAAAGACATGGTTAGAACTGAACTTTAGGGACATCAGTTTGACAACTGGGTACAAGATGAACTGCACAGAGGAGAAGTTGGATAAAGGGAGATCAATTATGAGATTAATGCAATAGTCCAGGTAAGAATCAATGAACCCAGGTATTGCCCACATAAGTGGAAAGGCCGACATTGTATCTCTTTTTTGTCTGTCTCCTTAGTGCCAAGCATTAGTGCCTTGCACATAACAGACATTTAAACATAATTGCTAAGTTAAATTTAAATTTTAAATCCAGTCATTTCCTAGCGGTATAGCCCTGAACAAGTCACATACTTTCTGGGTCTCAGCTTTCTCATCTATGAAATTGGGATAATTTTCCAACCTCCTCCGGTTGTTGGGAGGACAAATACATGTGTAGTATTTTGTAAACCATTAAGTGCTGTGGAAATGTCAGTGATGAAAAAGATTATATCCTCTCAGTTTTCATCTTTCTAAACAAAAAAAAAATACTACTTTTTTTTTTTAGGCCATACTCATATAGAAGGTTCTCTTCTCAGAACCCTTTCTGTATCAGGCCTTATGTCTTCTTTAGGATCTAATGATCAGAATTGTTAGGAGGAGCAGGACCTCGTAGTTATTCATTGTACTTTCTCCTGAGAGTGCCCTAGCAAAGTCTGATTGAACCGCACTACTAAACTTGCTTATATCAGACTTACTACAGCACATTACAATATTTTAACTAGGAGTCTGGTGATACATTGGCTCTGGATGAGTGAGTCTCCTCTTGAAAGAGACACAAGCCCCATAAAAATGGACTCAAGGATGGATGCCAAGAGGACAAAATTTTTTTATGGGTTTCCCGTCTCTGCAATTCTAAAGAAACTTAAGGAAAAATCTTCATTCATTTAACATTTTGTGCTATGATGTGAAACAATGTCAGGTGTTAGGCATAAAAATGAATGACAAGGTCCCTACCTTCATGGAGTTTTTAATCCAATAGGGATTATGCCAATAAGCCATATTCACAAATAATGATAGAACAGAATAGAATATGATAGCAGAAATATGAACAAAATATGATGAAAATTGATGGGAGGGAGAGACCTCTTCCAGATGGGAGAGTTCAGATAAGGATTCATGGAGAGCATAGTGTTTGGGCTGGGGTTTGAATCATGAATACGAATTTAAAAGACTGAGGTAGAATAAGGGGAAAGGATTCTAGTTATTGAGAATATCACAGAATCATGGACTCAAAAGAATTTTAGAGTTAGAAGGAAACTTTGTAGCCATCTGCTAGATGAAGAAACCCCTGCTATTGTCTATCCAGTAAGTGATCACCCAGTCTCTGCTTACTAACCTCTAAGGAGGGGAACCCACCATTTCTTGAGCAACCCATTCTGGTTTTGGATAATTTAAATAATTGGGAAGCTTTTCCTGACATTAAACCTGAATCTGACTGTAACTTTCATCCATTACTCTTGGCTCGGCTGCATGGAGCTAGAGAACAAATCTAATATCTTTTCCGAATGATGGTCCCTCTGATACTTGAACACAAATGACATGCTCAGCTCCTTCAACCAAGCCTCATGTCATAAACTCTGGGCTATTCACCATCCTGGTTGCCTTGTTCTGGACACAGTCTAGTTTATCATTGTCCTTCTTAAAGCAAGGTGCCCAGAACTGAAGGCAATACTTGATATGAAATCCGACCAGGGCTCAGTGCAGTAGGATTATCTCTTCCTGGAAGCTAAGTTCCTCTTAATGCATGAGCAAAAGTATGACAGCAGCAGGCAAACATGAATGCATTCTACTTTGACAATGGTATAAAGGGCATAGAAAAAACACAGTGGAATAAGGTAGATTAGAGTCAGTTTGTGGAGAGTTTTGAATGCCAGGCTAAGAATGCCACCCCCTTGAGAAGTAAGTGGCTTAGCTTCAAAATTGGAGCTTTGTTCAGGTATGTTAAAGTAATTAATCCTGATCTCTGATGAAAATTGGTTTCTAGACCACATATAGCCTTGAAAAACTAAATCTGACTTTCACAATAAATATGACGTAGTAACACCTACAGGAAAGACTAATTATACTATCCAAACATCATATTTTTAAATGTCTCTGAGTCATTTTGCAACAGAGATTCAACGAGTCTGTGAAACCAAAGAGAGAACTGTTATTGTTTGTTGGTGGTTGTTAAATACAAACAGTACAAAATAGAATGTTCCAGCTGGACAAAGACTCTTAGAAACAACATACTGCACAGGCCTGATTTTAAAGACTAGGATACTGAGGAATAAGGGTAGGGGGAAGAAAGTGCCCAGGATCACAGATTTTTCAGAAAGAGACTGATATGCAGGATAGTTTAAAAATCTTAAAAAAAAAGTCTTTAAAAGGCTATAAAATTCTGTAGTACAAAGAAATGACAGGAACAATGGTCCTAAGATGGATGGGTAGTTTTTCTTATGTAGTTTTCCTATAATTATTTATTAAAATATAGTACATCTCATATTTCCCACTTGCATGAAATGATGGATCAACATGATCTGGAATTCCTAAGGAACTGCTAGCAGGAACCCTGGTCTGTTAGAGAAAGCACAAAAAGGATCCAGGCACGGGAAATGCAGCATATGTGGAATTTGCAAAGATCCATTAAGATAACTAAGTGTTATTTATTGACTGCTCAATTTGCAAAGATCCATTAAGATAACTAAGTGTTATTTACTGCTCGGGGGCACAGTGAATAGGGCCCTGGGCCTGGAATCAGGAATAACTCAGTTCAAACCTAGCCTCAGACACTTACTGCATGTGTGACCTAGGGAAAGTCACTTAATCCTGCTTGTCTCAGTTTCCTCATCTGTAAAATGAGCTGGAGAAGGAAATGGCAAACCACTCTGGTATCTTTGCCAAGAAAACTCTAAATGGGGTCATGAATTCAGACATAACTGAACAACAATATTGACAAGTTCTGTTAAGTGATGCCTGGAGTAACTACCAATCCAGAGGGTCTCAGTAGCACACAATATTTTAATCTATTTGCGCTATGCCATTATTTTGAGTATTTGAATTATTTTGTCTGACCCCAGTTCATATCTCTCAGATTGTTCAAAGAACCTGTATACTGTGTCTCTTGATTCTCCAGATGCAATTAATACAGCCTGTATTGTGATGTCAGATCCCTACTGTGCCAATGTCTGGTGATGATAGTTATTAAAGGATTTATGCTTGCCATTATTCTTACTATATAAAAAGTTCATACTTACATTAGGTTGTCCCAA
>JAQQSK010008943.1:0-13291 GCA_028658325.1 Potorous gilbertii
CACATATATATATATATAATGATTATTTCATTTTTTTGTCTTTGTATCATCAGTGCCTACCACAGTGTCTAGCACATTGTAAGTACCTAATGACTATTGATTAATTGAAATTAATCAAACTGTGACCAAGTACAGTTATCCCACCTATGGATTTTAATGTGAAATACTGAGTTGATCAAAATCTCTGAAGCTGGGCTTGCAGAGTTTTGAAGACATCAAATGTTACCACAAGAAAATTGGAAAGGAAATAAAAACACAATGCCATGGGTCCATAAAATTCCAACCATTCTAGCTTTCTAATAGAAATATCATTAGAAACTTCTCATAATTTTAAATTATTTGATCCAATATTAACTTTGTTATCTTTGTTACCCATCATTACCCTGCATTTCCAAAGAAGCAATTGTATGACCACAGAAAAGCTGATTATTCTAGCATGCAATGTTCTAATCCTGCATTTAAAACTATTTTGCTGGATTTTTACCCTTTTACCTCTAATATCACCACCCACTACATTTTTTCTTTCCTTGCAATTCCATCCTTAGGTCATAAATTTCAGTACTTTCTCCTTGATGCTACTTTTTATCTTCCTCATCAAGTACCCTCTGCAAATAAACATATTACTAATAGTTAGTATGCTATATATTTAGAAATACAGCCTGAGAATTTACCGTTCTGTAGAACTCAATCCAGATTAAAGTTACATGGTAATTTTGCATAAAAATCTGTTCTTTTGAATGGATCAATAAAAGGAAGAACATTGAGAAAAAGATATTCTCTTCACCAGCTTTTCTATGATGGTTCCCAAAAAGAAAAGCATTTTCTTTCAAGGTAATATTGAGCATACAGTATATGAAGACAAATAGTAGAGTGTTACTCTGTTGGTGAGGTAGAGCATTCATTAGACATTATATTCATAAACATTAAGGTTCACATAAAGCAGATGTTAAACTTTAAAACATCATACTGTCTATTGTCTGTGATTAATCAGAGAGCTGTAAACATACTGTTAAGTTACTGCTACATTAAGAAGAGTAGTTTTCCTCAAGGGTATATAATAGTACCTGATATGAATGAGGTTAAATGTTAAATGGATATAAATTTCACAGAGAAAACAAAGTGGTGTTTTATTGTTGAATCTCTAATTCTATTTCAAAATGTATTTAGTACAACCCGAAAAATGTTTCAACAAGTCATAGAGAAAATGAAATAAAGTCATAATAAGATGCTCATTTTTCATTGGCTTTCCCTCTGACTCTTTATTGCCCCTACTTTGCCTACAAAGTAAAACACAATAAGTTTAAATACTATTTCATTATTTTTAAAACCAGTAGATTTTGATAGTAGTTAAGTTCATAATTAATTAATTGAGACTTATTTTTTTTCTTTTCTGTATTAAATTGGAAAAACTGAATAAATTGTTATCTCACTATTTATTCAGTCTTGGGGGCACCATTAATATTCCAGTAAACAAGTTCTAGAGCTTCATTTTACAATGGCAAAGAGAAAAATTAAAATATGACATTAATAATTTAAAAACTGATAAAATTAGATCTGGTGGAATTTACCTATTCACCGCAACCTAAAAAGGTACTTATTTCATATTACTATCTGTAGCAATAGTTCAGCATTTTCTATACAGTACATCAAACTAGATAAGAAACTAATGGATAGATTCCTATGTAATATTAATTTTCTCTTAACATGACCTAAATATTTAGAGTCAATTATTTCAATTCTCTTCTTGCATTTTCAGAAGGTGTAATCAAAACCTGGCATGCAAAATGCAAAAAACTGCATACGAAATGCATGACAGTTCTCAGATAAGGGAAGATTTAAAATGGAGATTGTTGTAAATTATGTAAAATTTCTCAATGTTATTTCAAAGGTCATCATGACCTCCTGGATATAGTTAAATACATTAGCATTATTTTAAAAAATTGGGCACATTTTATTAGTGTCTATCCATTATTGATAAAGTATAATAAGTAATCAAAGTAGTAATATTTCTAGACACTAGAGGGAGTGGGTAAAAAAATAATTCAGTACTCAAATTTCACATGCAGAGTTCTTTAAATATTTGTATATTTGTTATAAGCAAAATTAAATCTATTTCTATATTTCTTATAGACCCCACTACTAGGAACTCCTAAAAGATCTGAGGCTGGATTGAAACCCAGGGCTTCCTAACTACCAGCCCAGAATCCTACCCATTCCTTACCTAGCTGTTTTATCTGTAATACAGGACTAGCAATAACACTAACCTCTCAGGGCTGTTGTGATGATAAAATGAGATACTTAGAAAGTATTTTGTAAACCTTAAAGTACAACATATGTTATTATAAATAAGCTTGCATCTAAACTATATATTGTCTACTTTGTCTTATATTATTTGAAATATGTGGTGATTAAAGGCGAAGAAGATAAAAGACATGTATAATAAAAAAGGAAAATCTGTAGACTTGCTCTTCAGTTTTTGTTATTATTGACATGTCATTTCATTAGTTGTGGGGAATTACTTGTGGGAAAAATCAATATAGATCAATAACTTTTCTGCTAATTATTCTTAGAGTGACTTTCCTATGGCTACAAAATTAGTATGAGCAGAACTTACAGGTCTTTCCTACTCAAAGATCAGTTTTCTCTCTAGTCTGCTACATAGCCTTTTTCTTCACTATAAATTCTTGTGTTGACATGTCCCCTTTAAACATTGTGAAAGAGAAGGTTTTAAGGTGTAAGGTCAAAGACACTGAAAGGTAAGGGATGGGCATTTTCAGATGTAAAGGAAGCATTTCACACCTTGTAGGGAATCTATAATATGTGAATAGACTTGTAGAGACAATGAATAAGATCTGATGGGGAAAGGAAGGATTTCTATCCACTCTAGGCTAGAGGTCTTTGCTCTTTCTGATAGAGGCCAACAGCTCTTGAGCTGGAAGGCAAGCAACAACAACTAATCAGAGAAGCCTGAAGGTATAAGTGGTAGAAACTACAGCTGCCTATTAAAGTGAGAATCCTCCAAATCCTGAGGTTTGATATATGAGCAGACAAACCATTCTTTTTTGGGAGCCAAATTAGCTTATCCATGGATTTACCTGTCCATTACAAGTGTCAGATCTTATGATGAAATTCATGAGGAGGTTCTGCAGGGAGAAAGAATGTGAAGCCTTGTTGCTCCAAAGTTGTCATTTGCTTTGGCCACATGTACACCTCTGTACCACTATGTTTATACTCTATATAAGTGCATGCCTACTTTTCCAGAAGATGATGTGTATATTTATAGGAAAGTATATCCCACATTGTAGGAGAGAGGATGCCTTATAACTACTTTTCTTCTTATAGTATTTCAATAAATGTCTAAACTAAGTTTTCTAAATTTAAATGAATATATTTTTGACTGTTAATAGGAAACACTCTCCTGGAGACCTGTGAGCTACATTCATTCATAGGGTACTCCCTAGAACATGAGGTGACAAACGACAATCTCTCATTGTTAGTGGTTATTCAAATTTGGGGAAGAGTCTGAAGGGATTGCTATACAATTTATTATTAGAGGAAAGAAGAATTTTCCTGAATTTAGGAGACATAACTCAATCACTTTCAAAATTTGAACAATGAGCTTCAAGTGAATAAATGTTATATGTTTCAAAGCCTGGTTTCAATTCCATGACTTACAGGCATCTTCCCTTGGAGGTCTCATCCAAAATCAACATTTCAAGATCTAAATTCAGTATATTTCTCTCAAATCTTATTCTAACTTCAGGTTTCTCCACTAATAATGGAATCATCCTCCACTCATCCAAGTTTAACACATTCCTGCCATCTTTGTCCTCACACTATCCCTTGATCCCTACATGTCCAAATGAACAATGCTTAAATTTTCTTTACCTTTCCAAAGCCCTGTAAATCCTTCTCATCTTTTTCTTCTTCAATACAAATCATAATCATGTTCCTATGTCTTCTCCCATATAACTTTTGTACACAATAACTGGAAGGAAAATGATTTTTCCCAATTCCCTTTAAACCATTTGTGTTCTTTACTACTTATTCTTCAGATGTTTCTCCTAGTCCTAGGGCAAAAAAATAAGAAAACAGGATCTAGCTAATTCTACCTTGTTTCTGTGCCAATTATCCTCATATCTCTTTTGGTAGTACTGTTTTTCACATGATCTTTTTTACCCTAGATAAAGAAGTACATGGTAGGATATAACTTTTTCTTATTAGGCTTTAGATTTTATACTCCTTGAAAATCTTGATACTTTCTTATATTTCCCTTTATATAACTTCCATCATTTCTACCCTTTGTATTTATTTTTTAAGTATAAGTTCCCAGAGTTTCATTTTGAAAAGCCCCAAATTTATTTTGACTTCATTTTATTTTTACACTCTCAAGTCATGAAATCTTACTTATCTAACTTAGTAATGCTTTAAAATCTCATCACCTCAACATCCTTCAAAAATTTGCTGATGACTACCTAATTATGTTTAAACTTCTTAGCCTAGCATTCAAGATGTTCTTATGAAGATATTAACATACCTTTGCTAACTCTAACTCCAACTACTTCTTTTTCAGAATGTTATGTTCCAACCAAACTAAACTATTCATCATCCCTGGCATATGTCCTGTGCTATATGGTGTCTGTGTTTTTGCTTTTCCTAATTGCTTGTGATCAGAATGTTCTTTCTGTACACATATTTTATTTCAATTTTTTGGAATCCTGACCATCCTTTAAGACCTAGAACAAATGTTCTACTTAGAATCTTCCCCAGGTACATTTCCCCCATTCTCAAGTCATTAAGATTCTTTCCACACTCCTCTATCTTAGATCATAAGTTGCCCTTAGTGGCAGAGTCAAGTTGGAGTATAAAAGGTAACAAGTAGTTTGGTCTCCCACAAAACCCTCTGAAAATCTTTAAATACTGCCACAAACAATTTTCAAAGTGGAAGAACCCAGAAAGGGATGGAGTGAAACAATTTTCCAACCAAAGACAAATTAGAAGTTCATCAAGAAAGGTCTGTCGTACCTAGGTGAGAATAGAGTACAGTCCAAACAGGTTAAACCAGCACAGTCCTGGCCTCCCAAAACCAGAAGCAGATCTTGGGAGCCATTGAATCAGCAGTGGCAATAGCTGCTTCTAGAGTTCTCAGTTCATAATTGATAAGGGAATTGAATGTATGGTTAGGAGGTGATTACAGGGTCTTTTTGCTTGCAAAAAGGCAGGACTTTGTTGCTTTGCCCAAACTTGAATCCAGTTCACAGTCCTGGATGGAAGTTGTAGGAATAGAAGAAGCACTAATGCACAGAAATTTGTGGCCACAGTGGAATGGGAACCCTTATCAAAGTTCCCAGGCAGAAAAGAATGCTTGTGGTCACTTGTAGACCAGAGAAAAGGCCAGGAGAGTAGTAAACATGCTTCTCCTGAGATCCAACACCTTAGAAGAACTGAAACTTACAGGTCCCTAGAAGTCTCTCTGAAAAGATCTACATAAAATACCTTAGGCTTGAGCAGTATACTCACCACCCTGGAATTATACCTCATTTACCAAAGAGATACAAGTCAAGAAATAATCTGTGGAAATGCGCAAAGAACAGGAAAATATTCCAATAATAAAAAAGTTACTATGGTGAAAAGAAAGGTTAAAACAAACACACACTCAGAAAAAAATTAAAAAGTCAAAACCCCTACATCCAAAGCCTCCAAGAAAAATGTGAATGGCTTCAAGCCATGTAAGAGCAGAAAAAAAGATTTTGAAAATCAAGTAAAAGAGGAAGAGGAAAAAATGAGAAGAGAAATAAGAGTGATACAAGACTGTCATGAAAAAAGGGGCAAGAGCTTGTTAAAGGAGACACTAAAAAATAGTGGAGAAAATAACAACTTAAAAATAGAATAGGCCAAATGGTAATGCCTTGAGAAGCAGAACTGACCAAATGGAAAAAAGATACAAAAATTTACCAAAGAAAAAAATAAATATTCTCAAAAAATAAAGTTGACCAAATGTAAAAATGAGGTTCAAAAGCTCATTGAAGACAAGTAATTCCTTAAAATATAGAGTTGACCAAGTGGAAGTAACTGACTTCATGAAAAATCAAGAAATAATAAAATAAAATTGAAAGTATGAAAAAATAGGAGAAAATGTGAAATATCTTATTGGAAAAACAATGGACAAGAAAAATTGATCCAGGAGAGATCATTTAAAAATTATTAATACTCCTAGAATATCATGATAAAAAAAGGCATAGACATCATCTTTGAAGAAACTGTAAAGGAAAACTGCCCTGATATTCTAGATCTTTCTGTGTCTTCACCTTCTGTAAAACAGAAATGGATAGAATCCACCCACTACCTAGTGAAAGAGTTCCCAAAATGAAAACTCTAAGGCATATTATAGCCAAATTCCAAAGATCCCAGGTCAAGGAAAAAATACTACCATCAGTCAGAAAGAAATAAGTATTGTGTAGCCACAGTTAGGAGAACATCTATTTAGTAGTTACTACATTACAGGGTCAGAGACTTGGAATAAATTCAGGAGAGCAAAGGATCTAGGATAACAACCTAGAATCACCTGCTCAGCAAAAGTGAGTTTAATCCTTTAGGGACAAAATGGATATTCAATGACATAAAGGACATTCAAGTATTCTTGAAGAAAAGACCAGAGCTGAACAGAAAATTTGACTTCCCAATACAAGACTTAAGATCGTATAAAAAGGCAAACTGGAAAGGAAAATGATAAGGTATTTGAGAGTTAAATTGTTAACATTCTCACATAGAAAGATGATATTTGTAAATTATAAGAACTTTCTCATTATTATGGCAATTAAAAAGAGTATATACAAATAGGACACAGATGTGAGTTGAATATGAAGGGATGTTATCTAAAAATAAAATTAAATGGTGAGAGGGAGAAATGTACTTGGAGGAAGAAAAAGTGAGATGTAGAACAGGGTAAATTGTCTAATGTAAAAAAAAAATCTGTTATAGTGGAATTGAAGATTGGGGAGATAAGGGGCAGTGAGTGAACTTTACTTTCATCAAAACTGCCTCAAAGAGGGAATGACATACACACTTGATTGGGTATAGAGATCTAGCTTACCCTGCAAGACAGTAGGAAGGAAAGGAGATGATAAAGGGGAGGACAAATTAGAGGTAAGCTAGTCCAAAACAACACTTTTGAGGAGGGATAGGGTGAAAAGAAATAGAATAAAGCAGAGGTGATAGGATGAAGGGAAATGGAGGTGGTAGCAGTAACTGTGAAAAAAAATTTGAAACAAGTTTCTCTGATAAAGGCCTCATTTCTCAAACATAGAGAGCTGAGTTAAATTTATAAAATATAAGAGTCATTCCCCAATTGATAAATGATCAAAAGATATGAGAAGTATTCAGTTGAAGTAATCAAAGTCACCTACAGTCATATGAAGAAAAAATGCTCTAAAACAATTCTGAGACACTACCTCATACTTCCTTCTTAGACTGAGTAATAGGACAAAAATGAAAAATGACAAATAAAAGCTATTGGAGGGGATATGGGGAACATGAGACATTCATATGCTTTTGGTGGAATTATAAACTGTGAACTGTGAACTCCAACCATTCTGGAGAAAAATTTGAAATTATGTCCAAAGGTCCATAAAACTATGTATTCCCTTTGACCAAGCAATACCACTACTAGATCTGCATCCCAAAAGAGATTTTAAAAAAAAGGGCAAAGGATACATATGCAGAGAAATATTACAGCAGCTCTTTTCTGGGGGCAAAGAATTAGAAATTGAGGGAATGCCCATCATTTGCGGAATGACTCACCAAGTTGTGGTATGTGATTGTGAAGGGATGCTATTGTATTATAAGAAATGATGAGCAAGATGCTTTAAGAATATCCTGGAAAGACTTGCATGGGCTGATGCAAAGTGAAATGCATTGTGTAATAGTAACAGCAATATTGTAAGATGATCAGCTGCAAATGACTTAGCCATTCTCAGTAATACAATTCTGATCCAAGACAATTCTGAAGGAATTATGATGAAAAATACTATTCAACCCCAGAGAAAGAACTGATGGTATCTGAATACAGATTGAAACATAGTTGTTTTTATTAACTTTAATTTTTTTGAGAGTTTTTTTTCATCTGTGTTTTCTTTTACAGCATGACTCATATATGTTTGGATGATCACACATGTTTTCCCTACATCAAATTGCCTGCGTTCTCAATGACAGCATAGATGGGGAGGGAAGAAGTGAGAGAATTTGGAACTCAAGCTTTTAAAATGAATGTTAAAAACTGTTTTTGTATGTAACTAGGGAAAATAAAGTACTATAAAAAACACCAGGAACAAAGAACAGGAAGGAGAGAAACAGAAGAGAGTTCAAGGTGTCTACATTTTCCCCTTCATTTGAAGGAATAATTCGGAAGTTATCAAGGTGTAACCATGAAACAAACAGCCACCTGTGATGCTTTCAGAGGTGATGTTCATGAGGAATGCTAGAACATTAAAGCCAGAAGAATAATTATATTAATAGAATATGTAACTGAGTCAAATACTAAGCTTTAAAGTAAATAATATATTTTAAATATATTGAATATACTTAATGCATTCAATTAAATAAGCCTTGATTTTCCAGATACTTTCATTTAAAATGAAATATAAGAAGTCAAATACAGAAAAGAGAAAGAACTTCATGAACAACCATGTGCAAAAAGAATGATTCATTTTTAGCACATTTTAGTAAGAAGACAGATGGCTCACATTGAATCTTTTGCATTTATTCTGAATTTTCTTACAAAAGCTCTTCTGATATATTACATGAACCTTCTTTCATCAAAGTAGCATTGAATAATGCCATTTCTTCTTGTCTACCCAATCACTGATCAAGGGGAGGAGGGGTAGTTTAAGTTTAGAATCAGAATATTCTATTTTCCAGGGCCGGCTCTCATATCCCCCAAAATGATGGAGCATTAAGTTTCTAAATGCTTTATTAAACAAAAACATAGAAATCAAGTTAAATCATGAGGAATGCATTGAAATTTGACAGTGCAGTTAGGATCACAGATTTAGAGCTAGAAAAGGTCATGTAATACAATTTTCTCATTGTGTTGATAAGGAAAATAAGGCCCCGAGACAGTAAGTAATATATTCACATTCCCAGTAGTAGCATGTAGCAGAAGTAGATAATCTCAGGTCCTCGGACAAGACCGCAGTCTTCCAGTGAACCACCCATATTACCTGAATTGCTTTTTATATGATCATTACCATATTATGCATCAGACCATAATTATTTTGAGGTAAGTCTTCTGCTTTTCTACAATCTCTATTTTCAAAATATCACATTTCTATGTATAATAAGTTTTGTATAATAATATAGCATTTATATGTATGCTAATACAAGGAAAAAATGTTTTTTCTAACAACAATTCTGGGAAGTAGGCAGAAAAGTATTATCTCTCCTTTTCCAATGAGGAAACTGAGGCTTAAAATGGTTGTTTGAATTGCTCATGTTGGTAAGTTTAAGAGTTGATTACTGATTTCTTGTATAATAAAGGACTTGTCAATGATGGTCCATTCCTTAGAGCATGTTCTGATTAATTTGTCCTGTTGAGTTACATAGAGCATTTGCATAAACTAACTGTCTATTTTCAAGCCCAACATTTTAACTGAAATGTTTCCAGTCCTTTGTGTCATCAGTATTTAGTTGTTCAGTTGTGTCCAACTCTATGTGATGACTTCCAAGGGGTTTTTCTGGCAAAGATATTGAAGTGTTTTGACATTCCATTCTCCAATGTGACCCCATTTTATAAATAAGAAGCTCAAGCAAATAAGGGTTAACTGACTTGCCCAGAGATGAACAACTAGTAGGTGTTTGAGTACATATTTGAACTCAGAACTTCCTTACAGACCTAATACTCTATACACCGCATTCTGCCCAAAGCATTGAGCATTTGCCCAAAGCATTCTGCCCTAGCAAGTCAGCCAATCATGCATGATAGAGGGCTATTACTGTAAGAAGATGAAAAATCTCCTAATCAGCTATACAGCTCAAATCATGAATAACTGATTAGGTACCGAGCCTAAACTACATACACATACAAATAGGATGAACTTGGTGGTCCCTTATTCTCTTCTCCTTCTTGACAGTGAGTGAGGCAGGACTTCTGTAAGCTGCTGGGGAAAGGGGTAGGCAGAAGATCACATTGAACTCATGGTGTTTCTTTTTCTCTCTTTTTTTAACTTTCTTGATCTTAGGTAAATGTTTACACAAAAACTAAGTCTCCAGGTGACTGTGTGAAATGGAGAGGAATTGATTTTCCATCAAAGATCCCACTATGGCAGTAGTCAGTATCAGAATCCACCAGAGCTGGTTTTAGTAGTTAGAGATTTTGAGAAGTAAAAAAGCAAAAAATGATGAGATGGATATGCCCAAGTAAGCAACCTATTGGGCAGGGGAATAACTGCAGAGTTTAAAAGGGGGCAGCTGTGCACCCTAACTAGGCAAAAAGCCAACTCTGATAAAGCTGGTAACGTTTTCTCTAGGTTCGAGTAGAAGAGAAAAGAATGGGCACAGTTTTGTTTGTGGAATTGCATACATATATATGCATATATATATATATATATATGTATATGTATATATACATATATATATATATATATGTATATGTGTGTGAGTGTATCTGTGTGATCCCCAGAATAAAGTCCACTTTAATACACAGAACTCTAGAAGAATAACAGGCCAGCTATGGATTCTAGAAAGTCAGTAATATTTACAGATAAGCAGAGAATCACATCTAAAAATAATTTCATGATGACTCCACAAAATTTTTTTAAAAGGACTTCAATTGCTATGCTCAACCCTTTTTTTTCCTATATTGCAATCTTGAGCCTCCTTTGGGTTCCTTACTGGTATTTACATGTGGTCATTACTGGAGAAGCAATTGGCTTTAACCAAACTTTACTTGAAAGTAAGACACTTTACTCTGAATTATAGTTGATGTAATTTCAACTCAAGCCTCACACACACACACACACACACACACACACACACACACACGTGTGTGTAGGGTATTTATATGTGTATATGTATGTATATATATATATATGAATGTATATATGTGTGTGTATGTACGTATGTACACTGTGTACAGTAGTTGTCTATCCTTTGGGGACCCCAACTAGTAAGCAGGGGAATACAGTTAATGAAATCATTCTAGAGGCAATACTAAACCTATAGGTAGGATTTTGAGTATTTTTCATGACTCCAAGTCTACTGAAGTACTGTATCAGTTAGCATACAAATTATACCTCTTTTTCCTCTACTTCCTCCTCATCCAGGTGGTGCTCAATAAATGCTTATAGAACGAATCAGCATAGAAATTTCTCAAGAAAGCAAAGAAATCATTTAAAAATTGCAAATCATTCCAATTAAAGAGCAGTCATGAAGCTCAATACTCAGATTCTAGAAATAATTCTATGCTTTATAACGTGAAATTTCATGACTTAATTTGGCACATGTAATAGGAAATAAAAGTAAATAAAGAAATTGCTCTTTAAGTAAACACAAGAATTGTATTACTTTTTGGAGGGAATAGGGTACAAACTTTAGAGGAGATAATTTCTAATTATTAAAGCCCACCTAAATATAACAGTATATAAGTATAGAAATATTAAACCAAAGCAAAGCAGCCACTCAATGAAAATCAAAGTTTACCCAAAATTATGCTATATCCTTCCTGGGATAAAACTATTTCAGCAAAAATTTTGTATTATTTGCTAAAACTACCGGCTTGGAAAACTGAAGAAGGCATAAATATCTAGGCTTCCATTTGTATTTTATCAAAAGTAAGAGTGAGGGAGAAAAGAAAGAAGGAAGGAAAGACAAGAGAGAAGGAAAAAGAGGAAGATGGAGGAAGGAAACACTTATGAGCCCCCAGATTGTGTTCTAAGTAAACAGATAAAAACCACAACTCTAAAGATGAAAACAATTCATAGCACTGATATTAGCTTCTACACCAATAATGGGTACCAATACAAGAAATCTCAGTATATAAATATCCAACTATGTCAAAATTATATAAAAGAGACTTCTATCTTATAAACACACTACAAGAAATACTGCCTAATTAACTGTCAAAAACAAATAAAGGAAAAAATACTCATTCTTCTCCAGTGAATCCTTACTAGGGTATTCATGAAGAAGATTCTCCTAAATGAATATCCTCTTCAGTGAGTCCTTGAAAATGTGCATGGAAATCCAATATATTTTGGATATACCCACACATTGGCTCTATTTCCCTAATTAGAACTGATACTATTGGACTGGGTATCCATAGGATGGTTGATACATTAGCAACCAAAGTAATGGCATTTGGGGTCACCTTTTTTTAAAACTGTAGCTCATTATCTTCTATCAGTACCAGTGTACTTCCTGTTAATGATCAGCGAGTAGGCACAATTAACTTTTAATAAAGGAACTTACAAAGATGACAGATTTAATACAGTTGCTAAAAACAATTTCCCACCACAATACTGGCATTCACTCTTCAATAAATAAGTATCTTGGGGAAGAGTGGGAATAAATTGAAGAGCACAATGGAAGTGAGGTGCACATGTGGTCAAATAAACTCATAGCTTCAGGGCCTTAGTAGCACTGGGTGTGAGATCAGAGCTAGATATCTGAATCAGTAAGCACCCCAACATTACCAGGGGGACCCTGCTACCACAAATCCTTTATCTGCTCCTCCAAAAGGAAAGGCAACTTTTGAAGAATAAACAATCACTTTAATCAATCACAGGTATCAGAGAAAATCAAAATCAAAATTTCAGAGAAAGCAGAAATCAACAGACAGCACTTCCAAACTGTGTGATCATTAACATACATATATCTTTATCAGAGAAGGAAGCACCAATATCTGGTTCAAATCTGGTTCAAAGTTGAGAGGGCTGCTTAGGGGTTTCCCAGACTCTCATCTGGCACTCAGATCTTCATACAATCACTGAGCCCCAAAATAAAACCTCTCCCTCAGAGTATTGACACATTTTTCAGAGTCAGAGGGCATAATCTTCTGACCCAGTGCCACAACAGAAAAAACAAAAGGCACTTGGGACCCTCCTACAAAACAGATCCCCTAATCAAGATTCCCTCAATGGGCAGGCCTATCAATATATGGGAAAATGTCTTCTTTAATCACATTATTCAATCAGAGGCACTTGTAGTAAAACAAAAACAGCAAAAGATTCTAATTTGATTGCCATCAAAATATCTTGTTCATCTGGGTTAGATCCACCCAGAACTCAGTATCTCCACT
>JAQQSK010008944.1:0-13290 GCA_028658325.1 Potorous gilbertii
TTGTAGGGATGTTAACAATTTATTCGTGTTGAATATTTTTTTTCTATGCTATTCATATTCTTGGGTTTCTCTTGAATCTGGCATTTCAAGATGGAATTTTCTGTTGGGTTCTCATTTTTTCAAAGGAAAGTTTTAAAGTTCCCCATATTTCGTGGAATGTCCATCTTTTCTCTTCAAATAGTATACTTAGTGTTGCTGCTCAAGTTGTTCCCTTGGTTATAATTCAAGCTCCTTTGCCTTTCAGAATACCGCGTTCGAAGCCCTCCAGTCATTTACTAGAGCATCTGCTATGTCCTGTGTGGCACTGACAGTGATTTCTTTGTATTAAAATTCTTTCTTTCTGGCCGCTTGCGGTATTTTCTCTTTAACATGAAAATTCCAGAATTGGGTACTATAGTCCTTGGAGTTTTCGTTTTGGGATCTTTTTTAGGTGACCAATGAATTCTTTCAACGATGATTTTACACTATGAATTGAGGAAATCAGGGCAGTTTTCCATGATAATTGATTGAAAAATGCTGTCCTGGCACGTTTTTAGATTATGATTTAACTGCTGTGACCTGAATCTGTGTTTCAGGCCAGTCGTTTTTCCAATAAGGTATTTTCCATTTTTCTTCTCTTCTTTCATTCTTTTGATTTTATTTGACTGATTCTTGATGTGTCATAGAGTCATTATCTTTCACTTTCCCAATTCTTACTTTTAAATATTTGTTTTCTTCAGTGAGATGTTTTTTTTTATCTCTTTTTCATTTGACCAATTCTGCTTTCAAAATAGTTATTTCTTTAGTGGATATTCTTCACTTGACCAATTCTATTTTTTAAGAAGTTGTTTTCTTCAGTCAACATTTATGCTTCCTTTTCTAAGGTAACTCTTTTTTCCGTAATTCTTCATAACTCCTATTTCTGTTCTCAGTTTTTCTTCCCCCTACTTAACCTGATTTTTCAAAACCCATTTGAGTTTTTCCAACAGGGCTTTTTGCATTTAAATCGTATCTCCTTTAACAATTTACGTGTTGCTATTTGATATCGTCTTCAAAGTTGGTGCTTTGATCTTCTGTGTAATCAGAGTAACTTTCTGTGGTCAGAACTCTCTTCTGTTTGTTTCTCATTTTTCTTTCTAACTTGTGACTTTTCAAGTTGAGGTCTGCTCCTGGATCAGTGGGAACACTATGACAATCTTCTTGTGCTGAGGGGCAAATACCTGGTCCCTGACTTTCCATGGTGGGCCTTCAGGCACCAGTGACTTTGTCACTCTACTTCCGTGTAGCCTGACGTAGTCATATGTGCTGTCAAGGTTTTCTGGAACTCCTACTTGCCTTCAACTCTGGGGTTGGAAGCTGCACTACTGGCCTGCTGAGCCAGGAATGAGGAGCCTCAGTTGCTCAGCCATACTATGTCTAAGAGCACTCTCCCCTTGGCTTGCATAGACAACATCAGCACTGGGCTGTACTTCACTTTAGCCCAAGTAAGAAGAATTTTCCTGAAGTCCAGCTAAATTATACTAAGCTGGGAAATTCCTTCATTCAGAATGTCTCAGTTCAATTCACAAAGGTAATTCTAATAACATCACAGAGAAAAATGAAAAGTCACCATTCTAGAAGATAAGTTGTTTCCTCTTCTGTGTATGGTTTCCTAACTAACTGAATGATAGAAATTCTTGGTTAACAGAAGATGCATGTGCTTTATTAAAGTGATGGTTAACCCTTCAAAGTTTCCTTTCCTTTCATGAATGCAGAGTTAAGAACCTGTGCTAGTAGCCACCACCACCACCACCACTCACAAGTATGTTAGGTGCTTACTGATGCACTTCCTTCATTCTGCTTTCTCTTTTGAAAGAACCTTCCCTCCCCTCACTCCGTCAGTCTCTTATCCCCTTTCTTTTCCTTTCCCCACTAGGTAATACAAATTTCTAAATCCAGTTGTGTGTGTACACATATTCTTCCCTCTTTGAAACATTTCGAGAGAGGAAGGTTCAAGCATTCCCATATGCCCTCCCCAACAATTTCTCCTCTAATACAGAGCTCTTCCTTGCAAACACCATCTCTTGTATATGAAGAAAAAAAAATCACATTATTGCTCTCCATTACCCCTATTCCCAGTGCATTCTTCATTCTCACCCCTTCGCTTTGTTTGGAGAGCAACCCAACATAATTGACTCATATTCATACCCTTCCTAATTACCCCTTTTTGTACTTTTTTCATGCTAATTCAAAACTACTTCTGGGGTTCTGCAAGATTTCAGACCTTCTAATGTGGTATGATATGGAGTGGTCAGGGTTCTCCTGGTCTGGACTCTAGTCCAGCAGCATGGTGCCCTGTAGTCATATGTCCTCCTGTCTCCTTTGGTACCATGACCACGGTTCCTGCTTCTTTTGACTGACCAGAGCCACTCCTTTCTGCTCTGGAACTGTGAGCTAGAACTCTACGTATACAATAGAGTTGACAATCATTACCAGCTTCACCCAAAGCAGCAAAGGGTCTCTTTCAATCTTTTATTCTGTATTGTTGTTTGGCCCACTTACTCTCACTTGGCTGAAAGCTCAAAAGGTGCTTCTGCTGATGTCATCATAATTGCCTCCAAGGCTCATTGCTGATGCTGCTGCCCCACTCTGTGCCTAAGATTTCTTAGGATGGAACAAAATCTGTCTCTGAATTTGTGATGGCTTTGCCACTCCGGATTTTTACTTCAGCAGTTATTTCCAAGTTGTGGGAGACATCAGGTGGGTTTGGTGCCTACGCTCCATCACCTTGACTCTGCTTCCTGTTTTTTGTTAATTTCTGCATTTGCAAACAGCTCAAGGAAGTGGAAAACAATTCCATGCTCATGAATGGCTTTACACTCATTGACTGATGGCAGCAGTGGCATTCTTATTGATCAATACATAAATAGATGGAGAGTTGAACCAAACTTTTAGAAAGCAGAAACATTGTAGATCATATATAAATATTCATATATACATCTATTTATATACACAGATACATATATATATATGCGTTATGTATGTATGTATTCATGCACCTTGCTCCATCATAGCAATGCATATTCACTTTAAATCTCTAGTTGCTTAGGCCAATAATTTTGAGGTTAACTACAAAGATTAATCACAAGAGACATAATTCAAGAAATTGTTCATTATGTGCTTTTTGTTTTTGCAGTAGATTTCTGTTTCTTTTTTAAATTCATTTTATTCCAAATGTTTTTGTCTTTTACAAAAAGCAAATTATAATAAAGTTGTTGACCAAAGTGGAAAGTCACCCTTGAAGTTTATCAGGTGTGACTCTGTCTTAAGCAGTTGTCATGAGAGCGGCTTTTTTTTGTTCTTTTGATAATGTATTATTGCATTATTTTCAACCTTTTTCAATGATGGGAGGGGTAATTTACAGTGTTCAACCTTCAAGAAATACAAAGAGTTTAACTATGCAGCCATGGAAGCATGTAAAGCGATAAAATGTCAGAAAATTCTTAAAGACCACAATTTTCTAATGACTTGTTCATCCACTGCATCAGTGGAGACATTTTACATATAGACAATCCCTTATACTGATAGCTATTTTTATACACTCTCCGACATTGATATGAAATGACATTATTGATTAATGAGTGACAGGGAGTTTCCAAAATGAATAAGGCTGAATCTTAAAACTGTTAATGGCATATGCTTGTAATCCAGATTGCCCTTCATTGTTGACGGAATTAAAATCATTTAAGTAGTGATGTCTAATATGTTTTCATAGATAGTAGGGAATAAGAGAGAAAGATTCATGACCTCTGGCCTCAAGCATCTCACATTCTTAACTGTTCAGTGCAATGCATGAAAGTTTCTTTGAATAATTAACCAAAGTCTACTCCATATCTATCCATAATGCACCTGAAAAGTAGTACTCAGAGGACATTTGGAGTTGGGTACCAAATCGTCATTGAAAGGTAATGGGGAGAGATAGGACCAGAGTCGTCCTCAGGAACTGAGTCACTGGCAGCTATGGCACTATCCAGATGTCTCAACGCACAAACTCCAAAGATAACTTAGAAGTTCAGTGGAAAAAGTCTGGAGAACCCGGGTGAGAATGGAGCATGGTCTGGCTCCACTCCAAGGGAAGCAACAGTGCAGTCGGCAATGGTCGTGACTGTTTCTAGACTTCTTGAAACACAACTAGCGGGAGGATCTATCTGCTAATCAGAGTGGGATTGTCAGGATCTCTTTGCTGGTTCTGTGGCACAATTCTCTTGCTTTACCTTTGATCTGGATCACAGGTCAGGGTGGTTCTGGAGTGAGAAGAAGCTTTGGTGTGGGAGAGGTTGTGGTAGCAGTGGAGAGTGAATCCTGCTCAATTCCAAAGCAGAAAAAAGTGCTTCTGATCATTCATACCAAGGCATATGCCAGAAGATGATCATCAAGCCTTGATAAAGCTGAAAATTGGCAGGTCACTGCAAGTATTTCTGAAAATAGATGCAAAAACTGATTCATACCTTAACAAAGAACTAACAAGTCAAGTAATTGGATGGACAAATGATTTGCTGATTAGCAGGGGAAAACATCAGACTATAGAATATTACTTTGGTGACAAAGAAGATCAAAACATTCAACCAGAAGAAAACCAACTCGTAGCTCATACATTCAGATCCTTTAAGAAGAATATGAATTTGTCATAGACCATGGAAAAAGTAAAGTTAGAGAAGTAAACGAAAAATTTGAAAGAAAAATAAAAATAATGTACGAAAATAATTCAAAATGGATCAACACTTTAATAAAGGAGGCCCAAAATTAATGAAGGAAACGATAGTTTGAAAGCTAAGATTGATGCAAATAGTAAGAGAAGTCCAAACATCCTATGAGGACAAGAACATCTTAGAATATCAGAATCGGCCAAATGGAAAAGTAGGTCCATATGTTCACTGAAGAAAATAATTCCTTAAAAATTAGAATAAAGCAGATGGAAGTTAATGATATTTTGAGAAATCATGAAATTTTCAAGTGTATCCCAAGGAAGGAAAAAATTGAAGACAGTCTGTAATATCTGATTGGAAAAAGAACTGACCTGAAAAGTAGTTCCAGGAGACATAATATTAAAATTATTAGATTGCCTAAAAGTCGTGATTTCAGAAAGAGCCTACATGTCATCTTTCAAGAAATTATCAAGGAATATTTCCCTGATGTTCTAGAACCAGAGGGTAAAATAGAAATTGAAAGAAGCCACCAATTCCGTCCTGAGATTCCAAAAGGCAACCTTTTAGGAACATCGTAGTCAAATTGTGGAGGTCCCAGGTCAAGGAGAAAACATTGCAGGCAATCAGAAAGTAACAGTTCAAGAATTATGGAAACCAATTGGGAATAACACAAGATTTAGCAGCTTCTATCTTAAGGGATCAAAAGACTTGCAACATGTTAGTCTATAGGTCAAAGGAGATAGGATTAAAATCAAGAAACACCTACTTAGCAAAACTGAGTATAATCCGTCAGGGAAAAAAATTAACATTCAAAGAAATAGAAGACTTTCCAGGATACTTGATGAAAAGACTAACTGAATGGAAAATTTGACTTTCAAATACGAGAATCAAGAGAAGCAGGAAAAAGTAAACAGAGAAGAGAAATCACAGAGGAATTGCTTTAGTAGGACTGTTTACATTCCTTCATGTAAAGATGATATTTATAATTCATGAGACCTCTCTCAGTCGTAGGTTAGTTGGAGGGGTGAGTTGAACATGAAAGCATGATACTCAACAAATAAAATTCAGGAGTGAGAAAGGAATATACTAGGAGAAGGCGAGAGGGAGAAATAGAAGGGGATAAATTATCATATTAAATAGACAGGAAGAAGCTGTTACATTGGAGGGGAAGAAGGGAGGGTGAGAATGAATGAGTGAACCTTACTCGCATCAGAGTTGCCTTAAGGAGGGTATAACATACACACTTAACGGGTATGGAAATTTATCTGACCCTGAAGGAAAGTAGGGACGAAAAGGTAAGAGGTGTGAGGTGATCAGGAGTGTAGATGGGAAGAGGAGTTATTCAGAAGCACACATTTCTGAGGAAGGACAGGGTGAAAGATGAGAGTACTCTATAGAGGGCAGGATAGGATGGAGGAGAATATAGTCAGTCTTTCACAACATGACTTATGGAAGTAACTACATACACATACCCTATATCAGGGAGGGAGGAAGGGAGAGATTTGAAACAAAGTTTTGAAAAGAATGTTTAAAATAGTTTTTGTATGCAACTGAGAAATAAGATATGTGGGCAGTGGGACAGAGAATTTTATCTTGCCCTACAGGAATATGGAAGGGAAGCAGATAAGGGAAATGGCTAGAGAGGGTGATGGAAGGCAGATTGGGGGAAGAGATAATCAGAAGAAACGTTTGGGTCGGAGAAGGAGAAAATTTGCAAACCAAATATTGTGGAAGTGAATGCCAAAAACTAAAAATGAATTAATAAGATTATAATATTAAAAAAAGAAAAGTCATATCCTCACACATGACATACGGATTCCTAAGCATTTAAGATATCCACCTCAAATGGAAATCTCTGACCATGTGTGCAAATAAAGGCAATCTCTACTTTATATTATGCTTTCCTACTCGTGACGTATTCGCCTTTATTCAAATGGGAGAGAGAAAAACTTCTCCATTCTCCACACGGCTCAAATGTGAAGAGATTTGTCTTATAGTATGTGATCTTCAGCTTTTCACACTTGAAGAATTAGACTGCTTAATTAAAGGAATTTTATACGTTGATTCTGTGGGATTCAGTGGATGGTCACAGTGAAAACTGGTCTGAAAAATGTCAGAAGTTGCTCTTAAATCTGAAAATTACATATTCTCTTCTTCTGATGAATATTGGATCTGGGTTTAGCATCTTAGAAGTATATTCCAGCAATAATTATGTGTGTTCCTGAAACTTTTTTGATCTTTGCTGTCTTGTGACTGACTGCTTCACTTTAGTAGAGGCTATATAAATGTCATCCCATGGAGACAGCACCAAGGCATTTATGGAAGGAACTATAGGAATATTTCATTGCCAGATTGGGTTATAGCCTCTAGGTTAGGAACATTATGACCAATTGCAAAAAAACAAAGCTGGCCAGAACAACTTTAATCACTGTCAGCAACTATGCTGGTTCAACCATGTACATGTAGTTTTAATGAGAGTATTGAGTAAGTGGCAATTTTTGGAACTTCTTAATTTGCAAATTAATATTATTTCCATTAGATTTCTTTTGTATTCTTTGGATTGTTGTTCCAATTGGCTGATGGAAGCACTTTTTTTCATAGTGCTCCCCTAGAGGTACTGAAATTACATTGATCTGTTGTCTGAAATTGCTACCAAAGCCTTCCACAACCAAAACAGAATATGCAGACCTTCTCCCCTAAAAAAGAAAAGGATGTATTCTATTGGATTTTATCATAATATACTACAAACAATCTGAATCAAATCGAGTGAAAGAACAGGAATATTAGGTTTCTGATGAAATCTTTAGTAATACAAAGTGCAACCTCTGAAAGTAATGAGTATAGAGAGTGGTGAGTTCTACCCATTTCATTGAGTATTTCTTCTTCAAATTCTTTCTGTAAAGTCACATTATAATTATCATGTGGGAGATAGTGTCACTCAATGAAGCCTCTTCAGGGGCAGTTCTCCACCCTCAGGAGCCAGAGTTTCAATGTCTCATCCAGAAAAGCAAAAGTCAGTCACCTCATCTGTATTGTAATCTAACCGTAGCTCTTGGGAATCTTTTTTTAATCAATATTCTTGGGAGTCTTCTCTCTTAATGTCATTTACTGAAGAGTTGATTTTCAGCCTTTGGGTTGAGGCAAATGGCAAAGCCTAAGTATGATATGTATGTACATGTATCTGTTTTTTTAAAAAAGCATTTCATTCGGAAATGTTCTGTGTAGTCAATTCTAAGTGTTTATTGGTTTGTTTAGCCTTTTTTTCAACTTAAAACTAGTACGTTTTAAAGATGAATAGAAGGAAGGTAATAGGGAAAAAGGGACAGTTCTGCCTCTGGTCATTTTGTCAATTTGGGCTTTGTATCAGGTGGGTGGTAATAAAAAGTCTAAATGTGAACTGCAAATAATTTAGTAGAATGAGAAAGGCCAGGCAGTTCTCCAAGGCAACAGGTATCTGAAAAGTTCATTGGATGAATTGGTAGAGGATTATTCTGGACTGGGATTTATACACTGATAGAATGCCACCTTTTGACCAAAAGCATTACCATACAAACCATGACCTACAAAAAGGAATACTCCTTAATTGTCTGAAGTGTGAGTTCAGTTATAGGCAATTCTCAAAATAAGGAGACTGAAAATTACAATATTCTGTTTCCTACAGAAAATTAAACAAAATTATTTTATTTCCTAGAGAAAGTAATAAAAAGTATCTACATATACAAGGAAGTCTAATGTTCATGAATTCTAAAGAATCAAAGATGAATAAAGACACAGCCTCACAGACAGCTTACATCTTATTTGAAACAAGTGATAAATAAGAGTTTCTCTAACTACTCTCACATTGTCTACTTAATTCCTCCCATAGTTCAAAGTTTGTATTCAGAGAGTCTTTGGACGTTATTCCATATTTAAAGAAAGCGTGAAAATGGAAACTCCAAGGTTAGGTGTTTTAACCATTGACCCCTGGCATGGATGGACTCTTCTGGTAGGGAAAAAGGTGGGCTCCTGGATGTGCAAAAATGTAAATTATTCTTAAATTCTTGCGCAAGTTCATACCTGAATAATTTAAACTATATAGTGAGTTTAGATTGCAGAGTATCAAACTCTCTATAATGAGGCAATTTTTTTTTTCAAGGGAAGTGTTTCCAAGTACAACATTTGGAGAAACTTCTCTCAGTTAGACTGATATCTGTTAGAATCAGCTTTCCCCAGAAAATGATATTGATTGCCTATATAATGAATCTTTTATTATGAAAATATTTTTAAGAAACTCACCAGAAAGGAAGGAGGTCTCTTCTATAATTTCACATACCATTCACTGTGATGGGCTTCCCTTGAATAAAAAAATATTGAAATGTAACTCCTAGTTTTAAAATAACAGATATCAAATAATCATAATTGGGAAAAGGATCTGTTTCAGAATTATGTTTTCTCATGTTGGGAAGGTGACTACGTGAGAATCGTGTCATATGTCTTCAAAAGTAATTTTCCCTAAAGTAGTATCATATGTTGCACCTCCTCTGTAATTTCCTTTGCCCTTTACCATGAAATTATTGACAAAAGTAATAGGGAGTTTTAAAATTCCAATGAAGTTGCCATTGTAATGGGAGCTCAGGAACTACTCAGACCTTTCATTTGGACACCACTGTAATCATAAATAGACTGAAGGCATTTACAAAGCCAGTGATTCACCTAGAATTTCTCAGGGAGTACAAAGAGTGACCTTTGAGCCTCAAAGAGCTGGCAGTGTTCCTGCCCTGACCATATACTTTCTGCTTAAACCCTGAGTGAGTCATTAAAAGTCCCTATGCTCTAGACATCTGTCCCTGTAATTATGGTCATACTCTAGGAATTTATAATTACTCTCCTGACGTACTGTCCTGAATAGAACAATGACAGGTGTAGAGAGACCTGAGTGGAATCCTGATCTGGAATCCAGGAGCAGCCTCTCAAATGGACCATCATTCACTCCCTCCTACCTGGCCCCAAAACTAGGATATCAGTTGTTGTACTGCTGATTCATTTCCTGGATTTCTTCCTATGCACTTTGGTTTGTCTCGCTCTATTCTTCCCAATTCTAGCTACTTTTGAGAACGTCTAGCTTTGTATATTATATGCTCACAGTAAGTTCATTATATGATTTGCAAGAAACTTTCATTTTCTGTTCCTTGATCTCTATCTGTAGGTAAGGAAATTGTTTGCTCCACCCTGCCGAGGATTGGATTAGAATATAGGAAAAGAAATATGTTGCCTAATACTAAAGATCAATGAGTAGAAATGTAATTATGCAAAGGGAATGAAACTTGAAACCTCATATTGCTCAATTGCATTGATGAATTTTCTAGAAAAAAAAGATTACAACGGTTACAAACATCATGAAACAACAATAGATTGTGAACATGGATTGAGGACTCTGACTCTGTTGGAAAATTCTTTAACATAGAAAAAAGTTGCATATGCTTAAAGTATCTTCAATACATCACAAGCACATGCAATGTTGGGCATTTTGGTGACCTCCTTGAAAGTTCAGTTTAATCATCTCTAAAGTAAGGGACATTCAAATATGTGATATGTATCTCTGGATGATTCTAGCTCTAATTATCTGATGAAAAATTTCTGTTCTTCGCACCATCTGTTTTTTCTTCTCTTTCCCTGTCTCTTACAAAATCTTCATGAAGACATTACAAGAATATGATGTAACAGAAAAAAGAATTGTGTGTCTATCCTTTGTATTTATATGTAGGTCCAAATCCTATGTCTCACCCTTACTACCTGTGTAATTTTACCTGTGAAGTTTCATCCTTAGGCTTTAGTTGCCTCATCTGTTAAATGAAGGCGTGGTTCTTAATGGATTCTAAGTTCCCTTCTAACTTTTATTATTGCTAACATGAATCCTTATTAAGAGATCTTAACCTAGTCAGAGTAGTACTTCAAAGAATACAAAGGAATGATACCTTAAAATGGTGGCTTCATCATGAAATACAAAACAAGAGATAAATCAAACAACAAATCGTACAGAACATTTAACGTGATGAGAAAGACAATGATGGTCATAAGATAACATACAAAATTTCTGCACTGTAGCCCTTAGAACTACCGATATTGAAAAGGATATCCTAAAATCAGGAGAAAATGGATTAATCAGGTGGCCAGTTCTTGGAAGACAGGACACCAACAAAGAAGTTCATATAATATTCCTCAAAATAGTTCTAGAGAAATAGAGAAAGTTGAAGACAAAACGCATTGAGAGTTAATAAGTCAGTCTAAAGTTGCTTTTTTAATTTGTGCGAAATGTATTTGATAACAATGATTCTGTGTTCACCTCTCCCCTTACTGCCTAGCCAAGTAGGTAGAATTTGAATATCCCTCAAAAATTTGCTGTGGTATTTAGGTGATAGAGTGGGAGTGGGACTCGGACTCAAGACGTCTAGTGTCTTCCATTGCTTTAGAACTCACTGATTGAGTTCCTTCCATTTTAGGGGGACCTAAGCCACTAGTTTTCATTTACCCACTTAGACAAGTCTGTGTAAAGTAATATTGACCTCAAAAACGGAAGAATAGATATACAAATATTTTCCTCCAACACCTGGTGAACATCATCCCACAACCTCAGTTTTTGGGGAGTGGATGAGAATTAGGTATGCAACTTTTCTCACTTCCTATGTAGACTAATTCCAGCAAATTCAATTTCCAGAGCTCCTCTTGGCTGGTTGTTTGCCTTCTTAGGGCTTCCTGATAAGCTGGATTCTACATTCAGGCTGAAATCCTAACTCCAATGTCTCAAGAAAAGAGTACTCTTCTCACTGAGAATGCTTCAACCCCTCTTCCTAGAAACAGAAAAGACGACACCAGGGAGACTAACAGACTCACCCTCAGAACTGAAAATTGTTTTCCACGAAAGTATGCTCCAGATGAATATTTATGAGATAAATGCAAAGGAAAGCACAACTCTTTACCTCCTAATCTGGCAAAGATATATCATAGATGTCCAAATACGGCCAAAGTGATTTTTAAAGGGCTTGTGGGAAGGGAGGCACACTGGAACGCTGTGGCTGGAAGTGTATATTGGTGCAACCATTTTAGGTGAACAGATGAATTGGCAAATAAATTGCCTCAAATGTCCATATTTTTTTTATTGAGAAATACTATGACTGGGCTTATATCCCCTAAGCAAGCCATCAACAAGAAGTCCCCAAATACATTAAAAAAGATGATTTTTGATAGCTCATATATGTAACAAGTAGAAGCTCATTTATTGGTGAATGAATCAGAAAACTGTTGTATAAGAATCTCAGGGAATATTACAATATTGTAAGAAATTATTTATGTGAGGAATACAGAGAACTAGGAAAAGCTCAGTGTGAACTGTTCTCAGGTGAATTAACCAGAGACAAGGAGAGAATAGATGATTAACAGAATAAAAAAATATACAAAAAATAAGTAATACAGAAGCTTAAGTATTTATCACATTGAAAAGGAAGATCATTTGGGGAAAACAAGAAATATAACTTAAAATATGGGGGATTCAAGATTAGGAAATAATAGAAAATTTGCAGTATTTTTGTTATTGATAATTTAAAATTAATAGATAGAACATTCTGTTGCTATGTGTGTATAATATTAGATAATGACCATTTTTATACAGTCACATGATATCCTATACATAGATTTAAGTAAGAATTTCATATATGTGTCTACATAGAAATATATGCATTTAAACGTTTTATATATATACATATATATATATATATATATATATATATATATATATATATGTATATATATATATATATATGTAAACGCATGGGATCTTCATATACACGTATATGTCCACATATATACATCTAATTGAATATGTCCACATAAACATGGGAAGAAAAACTCAATTTTTTTAGAATAAGGTTTTTTCTTCTTAGATCTGACACACTGCCCTACATTTCAAAATAATATAGGCAGTGATAATTTTGTTGGACAGCTTAATTTTCTATTCTGAAAATATACCTGAAGTCAAAGTTAGGAAAAATAAAAGGTGAAAGTAAATCAGTATAAATATATAAGAAATATATGATACAGATTTGAAAGAGAAAACAGATGAGAAAATTTTTTTAAAATTTATTTTATTTTATTTAGTTATTTATTTTTATTGAACTTTTTGCATTCATTTTCACAAAATTTTGGGTTCCAAATTTTCTCTCCATTTGTCCCCTCTCACTCCCCAATACACTGAGCATTCTAATTACCCATATCACCAATCTGCCCTCTCTTCTTTCATCCCTCCTTTCCGTTAACCCATCTTCTCGTCTGTCCTGTAGGGCCAGATAACTTTCTATTCCCCATTACCTGTATTTCTTATTTCCTAGTAGCAGGAACAATACTCAACGGTTGTTCCTTAAACTTTGAGTTCCAACTTCTCCCTATTCCTCCCTCCCCACCCATTCCCCTGGGAAGGCAGGCAATTCAATATAAGACATATCTGTGTAGTTTTGCAAATGACTTCCATAATAGTCGTGTTGTGTAAGACTAATTATATTTCCCTCTATCCTATCCTGCCCCCTATTGCTTCTATCCTCTCTTTTGATCCTGTCCCTCCCCGAGTGTTGACCTTAAATTGCTCCCTCCTCCCATT
>JAQQSK010008945.1:0-13290 GCA_028658325.1 Potorous gilbertii
TATGTCTTTACCTGATGGTAAGCAGATCTCTTCCTCGTCAGAGAGGAATGGCGGAATCATCTTCTCAAGAAAATAACCTTCTATGGTCTTAGTTTTTTTCCCTTTTCTGGGCATTTTCCCAGCCAGTTTCTTGACTTCTGAGAGTCCTCTCCACCCCAGGCCTAGGTCCGCCCAGCTAGTGCTTGGGGTCTGAGATTCAAATGCTGCTCCCCAGCCCCAGGGCTTTTGGCGGCAGGCCTGGCTGCTGGTGCTCAGGTGGGGGCAGGGCCGCCTCTCAGGCTCAGTTCCCTCAGGGGATTTATGCAGAGATCTTTTGTAATGGAGCTGCTGTTGAGCTCCTACCTGCTCTGGGAGCCTCTGGCCGAGCTGCCTCTGCCTCTGCCGTGGTGGCTGCCTCCTGAGGGGTTCCGAGTCCCAGAGATACCCGGCTCCCCTCTCAGCCCGTCTCTCTCACTGACCTGTGAGTCCCTGGGTGGAAGGACCCTCGCGGCTGCTGGAGATTCCTGTCCCTGAAGCCTGCTTGGATCTGCTCGCTCCCCTCAGTGCTGCGTGGCCGGGGCAGGGCAGGACAGGGCTCCGCTCCCGTCTGGGGCTCGATAGACCCCTGGGGTCGGCTTTTCAGGGCTCTCTGCAACGGAAATCTCTTTCACTGTGTTGCTGCGTGGGTTCCACTGTTCCAGAATATGTCGGGGGTTCTTTTTAGAGGAAATCCATGGGCTGTGGGTTCGGAGCTAGCAAATGTGAATCTTTCTACTCTGCCATCTTGGCTCCGCCCCATATATAATTTTTTTAAAAATAATTTTAGCTCTTTAAAAAAATTCCTTCTTCAGCTCTTCTAAAAATTCTTAGTGGACACATATCCACACTGAATTTTTCTTTGAAGTCTTGCTTGAAACTGTTTTCAAGTTATTCTCTTCTTCTGTGTTTGGCATCCGGAGCTTCCCTGTCACTATGATAGTTCTTTAGAGTCAGGTTCTTTGTCTGTTACTTACTTATTTCCTCTTCTGGACTTTGGACTTGATATTTGTGCTGAGCTCTGCCAACTTTTATGGGCTGAGGTGGGGTGGAAGTCTGACCTGAGCTTCTGTACTCTTACAACCTCCTGCTGCTTGCACAGCTCTAGCTGGAGGCCTGTAAGCTTTTAGTGCTCCCAAAATGGTGAGATCAGGCATGAGGCCGGTTTCCTGACTTCCTGATCTGAGTTCTGCAAGTTTCTGACCCAAGTTTTGGTCTGCTCACTTGTCCCTGGTTGTGAATTTCAGCAGACAGCTGCTGGACTCAGTCACTCTCAGCCTGCTGTGATGCTCTACAGGTTCAGAATGACTGAACTGCTGACTTCCCTTTGCTCTGGCACTCCTGCTCTGGTTACTCCCCTGAAGGTCTACATGCCGGGCTGAAAGCTAGAATGGAGAGATATGGGATGATAGCTCCTGGGGATGGATGGATCAAGAGGGTTTCTTGAAGACAGAGGAGACACAGGCATGTTTGTAGTCAGTGGAGAATGAGTCAGTAGAGAGGGAGAGATTGAAAATAAGTCAGGGAGTAGGTATGATAGAGGACAATCTGCGGGAAGAGATGGGATAGAATGGGGATCACTTTACATGTAGACTATTTCCTTAGCAAGGAGAAGGGGAATCTCTTCATGTAAGACAGGGGTAAACAAAGGGATAAATGGGAAAAGACATCTAAGTGATATGAGATGAAGAGGAGGAAGAGGAGAGAAGAGAGCACTCTTGGGAAATAGCTTTGATTTTTTTTTTCAGTGAAATATGAGGTGAGGTTCTTATCTGAGGTGGCTATTTAATAAACATTTATATTAAGCACCAACTATGTGCTAGGCAGCTAGGTGGTGCAGATCCTGGGTTACAAAAGATGCTTCCCCCCTCCCCCCACCCCTTCTCTCCCTCCCCCTCTCCTCTCCTCTCCCCTCTCTCCTTGCCTGGGGTGCTCTATCCAGGGAAAGGTGTACTTCAATGGCCAAAAGCTACCTGTTTTCCTTTGGGTTTACTGGCTAGATTTCTTGCTCAAAGACCAAGGCTTAAGCCCAATTCACTCTGGAACTCATAGACTGGACAACAGATCCCTGCCCTCCTAGTACAGAGTGAATGTAAATACTAAATAGTAACAGTTTCTCTTTTTTCCAGAAATCTGAGGAATCCCTCCCAGTTTGACTTTTTTTTTATTCATTGAATGGATGTATCTCACTCAAAGTGAGGATGTGATAAGACCTAAGCCTGAAAGGGTTAGGGTCTCCCATTGCATCCTGGGCCATCTCCAGTTGTCCTGATGAATATCAGGCCACTGGACCCAGATGGCTCAGCAGGGGAAAGTGAGGTTGGTGACCTTGTATAGCCCTCTCTCCCTCAAGTCAAAGTCAACTGCAAGTCATATCATCATCTTGATGTCATGGTTCTCTTTGAGAATGAAGCACGAACACAACAAGAGGGAGACAATATACCAATAACTACAAATAACTACAAACAATCTATATACAAGATAAACTGGAGATAATCGTTGGAGAATTAAGAAGGATTGCCAAAGGCTTCCTATAGAAGGTGGAATTTTATCTGAGACTTAAAGGAAGTCAGGAGGCAGAGGTAAGGAGAGAGACAGAGTAGTCCAGACATAGGGCAAAAGCCTGAAGTCAGGAAATGGAATGTCTTGTTCAAAAAATAATCAAAAGACTAGTATCACTAGATTGCACAGTATATGGAGGGATGTAAGAAAGTGTAAGAAGATTGGAAAGGAGGAGGGGAGACAAACCCAGCAAGTTACAAAGGTTTTTGAATGCCAGACAGAGGATTTTGGTTTTGGTTCCAGACGTGAAAAGGAACCATTGGAGTACAGTGCATAGGGAGTTGATACGGGAATTTATTGAATAGGGTGTGTACAGGGGGAGTCAGGATGAAAAGGTTTGGAAAAACCAGTGGTGAGTGGGACAGTGCATCAGGGAGGTATAAAGGGATTGTTTTGCTGCATCAAAGGCCCAGCTGAGATTGTTCAATACCAATTTGTAATGGAGCCAGTCAGAACAGTCCCATGGTTTTCTCCAGCCTTTCTCAGCGGTACATAAGTAGGAGTAAAGGTAACAGATGATTGAAGTGGTCCAGGGCTTGGCAGAGTAAGACTGGTGCTATGGTAAGAGGACAGGGGCCTCAATGGAGGAGACTAGTGAAGCATGGAACTGGTTCACCAAAGGCTCAAGATAGGGAAGGGAGAATTCAGCCAGTGCAGGGGTGATAGCCTGGGAAAGAACTGAGGGGTAGAGGGACAAAAGGTCATGAAGAAGATGAGACACAGGGTTTGGGGTTGCAAGGTAAAGGAAGATGAATAATTACAACAGACTGCAATCAGATAACAGAGTATTGGTCAGTGATGGAAAGGTCAAGGGTATGACCATCTCTGTATGTAGCTGAGATGGGGTAGAGAAGTACTTCATGGGAAATGGGCAAGTTGAGGAACTAAGAGTTTAGGGTTCATAAGAGATGATCGAAGCAAATGAGGTGAAGTAACATGCCCGGACTCACACAGTTAGCTAGTGTCTGAGGTCAAATTTGAAAAGAAGGTGAGTGTTCCTGACTCCAGGCCCAGCACTCTAGCCACTGCACCACTTAGCTGTTTTTTATGTAATTGATTTTTAATTGAACATATCTCCAACATGACCTTGACTCTGTGCTCCACACCTCCATCCCAAGCCTTAGCTTCATAGATTTAGGGCTAGAAGAGACCTTGAATGCAGTTTTAGTTCACTGCATTGGTTTTACAGTTAAGGGAAAAGTTCAAAGGAAATTACTTGCTTAAGGTCACACGTAGGTAGGAGATAGCAGAATTTGCCGTGATCTCAGGTCCTTACCCTTCAAAGTAGGTGCTCCTTCTCCTGTGCCATGTCCTCTCACTACATCCTCTGGTTCTGAAGAGCTTCTTCCAATTGACCAGCACAACCATATTCATGGTCTTCTTTCTCATTCCCCTGCCCTCCTAAATCCAAACATTTTCTTCACTGCCTCTGTTCAAAAATTCTTACAGTCACCTGGCTTCTCACCTCTCTTTTTTATATTTTCATTTTCCTGCAATTACATGTAAAAATAATTTTAAATTAAATTTTAATATTAATTTTTAATATTATTTTATTTTAAACTTTAAAATTTTAAAATTTTAATATTAAATTTTAAAATTAAATTTTAATATTCTTTTATTTTTAAACTTTTTAAAAAAGGTTTTGAGTTCCAAATTTTATCCCTCCCTCCCCCCCTTCCTGAGACAGTATGTAAAGCATTTCCATGTTAGTCATTTTGTCTCACCCCTCTTTAACCCCTTACAAGTGTGGTCTTTGCCCACAACACTGTATTACAACTGCTTTCTATAATGTCCTCTCTGCTAGTCACCAAACTCAGTCCTCACCTCTACTGACCACCTTTTCTCATGGATACTCTTCTCCCTTGAGCGTTTTGAAGAGTTCTACCTTCTCTTTCCTTTTCTGTTCGTTTTGTCTCTGACAGCCTTTCTCATCATTCCTTAAATATAGGCATTCTCCACTTGCCATCTCCTCACTTCAGATCAGAAATACCACAGTTTTTCCTCTGCCTTTCCCATGACCCATTAGGGGATGGTCAGGATCTCTCCAGCCTCCTACTTCTTGTGCATGATCCATTTTGCTGATCAAGGAAAAAATGGGGAATTCAAAACTCAAAGTTTGGGGAAGTGGTCTAGACTTTATACACGCACACATACTCATACACATATATTCACAAAATAGACAACATAGTATACATACACATACAAGAACATATAGGAATATGTACACAGATGCATAAAATATAACACACATAATCATACATACTTAACATATACTCTTAACATACATACATATATTTCTACTTATGCCAGACACTCTTTTTTTCTCCCACTTAATAGTATTATATTATTTCCAATTACATGTAAAGATAGTTTTCAACATTCACTTTTATAAGATTTTGAATTCTAAATCCTTCCCTTCCCTCCTTCCCAAGATGGCATGCAATCTGACATAGGCTATACATGTACAATCATACTGAACATATTTCCACATTAGTCATGTTGTGAAAGAAGAATCAAAACAAAAGGGAAAAACCACAAGAAGGGAAAACAAAAACATCAACAAAAAAAGAAAAATATCCCATGCTTTGATCTGCATTTAGACTCTATAGTTTTTTGGATATGGATAGCATTTTCCAGGAACTGTCTTAGATCATTGTATTGCTGAGAAAAGCTAAGTCTATCAAAGTTTATCATTGCACAATGTTGCTGTTACAGTGTACAATGTTCTCCTGGTTCTGCTCACTTCACTCAGCATCAGTTCATGTAAATTTTTCCAGGATTTTCTGAAATCTGCCTGCTCATCATTTCTTTTTTTTCTTTTTTTCTTTCTAAAAAAAAGTTAATTCATTTATTTTTTGTTTTGAACATTCACTTCCATAAGTTTCAAATTTTCTCTACCTCCTCCTTCCTCCCCAAGATATCCTTCAATCTGACATAGACTCTGCATATACATTCCTATTAAGTATATTTTCAGGAATCATGTTGTATAGAAGAATTATAATGAATGGGAGAAGGAAAAAACAAAACAAAAAGGAAAATAGTCTGCTTCACTTTGCATTCAGACTCCATAGATCTTTCTCTGAATGTGGATGGCATTTTCCATCATGAGTCCTTTGGAATTGTTTTAGGTCCTTGCTTTGCTGAAAAGGGCTAAGTCTATCAAAATCAGTCATCGCAGACTGTGGCTGTTACTGTGTACAATGTTCTCCTGGTTCTTCTCCCTTCACTCAGCATCAGTTCATATAAATCTTTCCAGGTTTTTCTGAAGTTCACCTGTTCATCATTTCTCATAGCACAATAGTATTCCCTTACATTCATATACCACAGCTTGTTCAGCCATTCACCAATTGATCGGCATCCCCTCAATTTCCAATTCTTTGCCACCACAAAAAGAGCTGAATTGTTGGATCGGTTCACAACTCCACCAACAATGCATTAGTGTTCCAATTTTCCCACATCTCTTTCAACATTTGTCATTTTCCTGTTTTGTCATGTTCATCAATCTGATAGGTGTGATGTGGTACATCAGAGTTGTTTCAATTTGCATATTACTTTAATTAATAGTAATTGAGAGCATTTTTCCGTATGACTATAGATAGCTTTAATTTCTTCCTCTGAAAACTGCCTCTGTTCATATCCTTTGATCATTTATCCACTGGGGAATGACTTGTATTCTTAAAAATTCAACTGGGTTCTCTATATATTTTAGAAATGAGTCCTTTATCAGAGACACTTCCTGTTAACCTTCTAATCTTGGTTGCAATGGCTTTGTTTGTGCAAAAACTTTTCAATTTAATGTAATCAAAGTCATCCATTTTGTATTTCATAATATTCTCTGTCTCTTGTTTGTCATAAATCATTCCCTTCTCCATAAATCTGACAGGTAAACTATTCCTTGCCCTCCTAGTTTGCTTATAGTATCAGCTTTTATATCTAAATCATGTACCCATTTTGACTTTATCTTGGTGTAGGGTGTAAGATGGTAGTCTATGCCTAGCTTCTGCCACACTATTTTCTAGTTTTCCCAGTAGTTTTCATTCAATATAGAGTTCTTACAGTAACAGTCACACTATGCGATGACTAACTTTAATAGACTTAGCTCTTCTCAGCAATGCAAGGAACTAAAACAACTCCAAATGGAAAATGCCATCCACATCCAGAGAAAGAAATATGGAGTCTGAATGCAGATCAAACCATACTATTTGCCCTCTTTTTTTGTTTCATTGTTTTTTCTTTTTCATGGTTTCTCCTATTCATTCTAATTCTTCTATACAACATGACTAATGTGAAAATATGTTTAATCAGAATGTGTATGTAGAGCCTATATCAGATTGCACACCATCTTGGGGAGGGAAGCAGACAAAATTTAAAACTTATGAAAGTGAATGTTGAAAACTAAAAATAAATAAGATTTTTTTTAAATCATGAGTTCTTATGCCAGAATTTGGAGACTTTGGATTTATCAAATCATAGATTACTATAGTAATTGACTATTATGTCTTGCAGCTAGGTGGTTCAGTGGATAGAGCACCAGTGCAGGAGCCAGGAGGACCTGAGTTCAAATCTCACCTCAGGCACTTGACACTCACTAGCTGTGTGACCTTGGGCAAGTCCTCATCCAATTGCCTCATCTTGGGTCATCTCCAGTCATCCTGATGAATATATGGTCCCTGGATTCAGATGGCTCTGGAGGAGAAGTGAGGCTGGTGACTTGCACAGCCTTCCCTCACTCAAAACAAAGTCAAGTGCCAGTCATATCATTATTTCTCTGATGGCATGGTCTTCTTCAGCAATGAAGGACGAACACACACATGTACCTAATCTATTCCACTGATCCACCACTCATTTCTTAGCCAGTTTTGATGATTGCTGTTTTATAATACAATTTAAGATCTGGTACAGCTTGGCCACTTTCCCTTGCATTTCTATTCATTAATTCCCTTGATATTCTAGATCTTTTGTTTTCCAGATGGATTTTACTTTTTTTTCTAGCTCTATAAAATAATTTTTAATAGTTTGATTGGTATGGCCTGAGCAAGTAAATTAATTTAGGTAGAATTGTCATTTTTATTATATTAGCTCAGCCTACCCACAAGAAACTGATATTTTTCCAGTTATTTAGATCTGACTTTATTTCTGTGAAGTGTTTTGTAATTGTGTTCATATAGTTCCTGGGTTTGTCTTGGTAGGTAGAATCCCAAATGTTTTATATTGTCTACAATTATTTGAAATGGAATTAATTTCTCTATCTTTTTCTGCTGGACTTTATTAGTAATATATAGAAATGCTGATGATTTATGTGCATTTATTTTATATCCTGCAACGTTGCTAAAGTTGTGAATTATTTCAACTAGTTTTTTAGTTGATTCCTTAGGATGCTCTAAGCACACAATCATATCATCTGCAAAGAGTAATAGCTTTGTTTCCTCAATGCCTATTCTAAGTCCTTCAATTTCTTTTTCTTCTCTTATTGCTAAAGCTAACGTTTCTAGTACAACATTGAATAACAATGGTGATAATGGACATCCTTCCTTCACCCTCAATCTTAATTGAAAATGCTTCTAACTTATCCCTGTTACATATTATGCTTGCTGATGGTTTTAGATAGATGCTACTTTTCATTTTAAGGAAACTCCATTTATTCCTATACTCTCTAGTGTTTTTAATAGGAATGGGTGCTGTATTTTGTCAAAAGCCTTTTCTGCATTTATTGAGATAATCATATGATTTGTTAGCTTTGTTATTGATATAGTCAATTATGCTGATAGTTTTCCCAGTGTTTAACCAGCCCTACATTCTTGGTATAAATGCCACCTGATCACAGTGTATCATCCTCATGACAAGTTGCTGAGATCTCTTTGCTAACATTTTATTTAAAATTTTTGCATCAATATTCATTAGAAAAATTGGTCTATAATTTGTTTTCTCTGTTTTGGCTCTTTCAGCATCATAGTTATATCATAAAAAGAATTTTGTAGGACTCCACCTATTTTTCTAAATAGTTCATATAGTATTGGAATTAATTGTTCTTTAAACATTTGGATGAATTCACTTGTAAATTCATTTGACCCTGGTGATTTTTTCTGAGGAAGCTCATTGAAGGCTTCTTCAATTTCTTTTCCTGATTATTTAAGTATTTCATCTCCTCTTCTGCTAATCTGGGCAAATTATATTTTTGTAAGCATTTTTTGAATTTTAGTAAATTTAAAAAAATTTTGTAAATATTTATCCATTTTATATAGATTGTCAGATTTATTGGAGAAAATAGCTCTGAATTATTCTTTTCATTTCCTCTTCATTGGTGGTGAATTCACCCTTTTCATTTTTGATACTGGTAATTTGGTTTTCTTCTTACTTTTTAAAAATCAAAGTAATCAAAGGTTTATCTATTTCACTTGTGTTTTCATAAACCAGTTCTTAGTTTTACTTATTAATAAGTTCAAGAGTTTTCATAATTTCAATTTTATTAATCTCTCCTTCGATTTTCAGAATTACTCATTTGGTATTTAATTGGGGATTTTAAATTTGTTCTTTTTCTAGTTTTTTTAGTTGCATACCCAATTCATTAATTGCCTCTTTCTCTATTTTACTCATGTAAGCATTTAGAGATAGAAAATTTCCCCTAAGAACTATTTTGGCTGCATCCCATAAGTTTTGGTATGTTGTCTCATTATTGACATTCTCTTTGATGAAGTTATTGTTTCTGATTTCTTATTTGATTCACTCATTCTTTAGGATTAGATTATTTAGTTTCCAATTAACTTTTAGTCTATCTTTCCATGGCCCTTTATTATATATGATTTTTATTGCGTCATGATCTGAAAAAGAGGCAATATTTCTGCATTGGAATGTGAAGTTTTTATGCTCTACTACACAGTCAATTTTTGTGTAGGTGCCATGTACCAGAGGAAAAAAGTGTATTCCTTTATATCTCTGTTCAATTTTCTCCAGAGATCTACCATATCTAACTTTTCTAAAATTCTTTTCATTTCCTTAACTTCTTTCTTACTTATTTTGTGGTTAGATTTATCTAGTTCTGAGAGGCAAAGGTTGAGGTCCCCACACTAGTATAGTTTTGTGATCTACTTCTTTCTGTAACTCACTTAACCTTCTCTAAAAAATTGGATGCTGTACCACTTGGTGCATATATGTTAAGTACTGATATTACTTCATTGTCTATGGTACCTTTTAGTAAGATAGAGTTTCCTTCCTTATCTCTTTTAATTAGATCTATTTCTGCTTTTTTTTGGTCTGAGATCAGATTTGCTACCCCTGCTTTTTAAAAAAATTTCAGCTGAAGCGTAATATATTCTGCTCCAGCCCTTTACCTTTACTCTGTGTGTATCTCTCTGCTTCAGATGTGTTTCTTGTAAACAACATATTGTAGGATTTTGGTTTTTAATCCACTCTGCTATCTGCTTCCATTTTATGGGAGAGTTCACTCTATTCACATTCACAGTTATGATTACTGTTTCTTTCTCTCTGTCCTATTTTCTCCCATTTATACTTTTCTTTCTCCTTTCACCCTTTCCCTCCTCACCAGTGTTTTGCTTCTTACCACCACCTCCTTCAATCTGCCTTCCCTTCTATCAGCACCCCTCTCTTTTCCCTACCTCTTATATCCACTCCCTCTGTTTTCCTTTCCCTTTCTTCTCTGACTTCCCTATAGTGTAAGATAGATTTCTATAACTAATTGTGTATGTTATTCCCTCTTTGAGTCACATTCGATGAGTAAGGTTCAAATAATGCTCACCACACCACCTCTACTGTAATAGATCTGTCCCCTCTTCATTTACCCTATTCTGCCTCCTCCTATCCTCTTCTCCCAGTGCAATATTTTTTAACCTCTTAATTCATTTTATCCTAACATCAAAGTCAACTTATGCCCACACACTCTATGTATACCCCTTATAAACACCATTATAAAGATACAGTTCTCCATTATACACAGTAACAGCCACAGTGTGTGAGGACTGTTTCCGATAGACTCAGGCTTTCACAGCAATGCAAGGATCTAAAACAATCCCAAAGAACTCTTGGGGCAAAATGCCATCCACAATGAGAGAAAGACCTATGGAATTGGAATGAAGAATGAAGCAGACTATTTTCTCTTGTGTTACGCTTTGTTTTGGTCTTTCTCATGGTTTCCCCAATTCATTTTAATTCTTCTGTGCAACATGACTAATGTGCAAATGTGTTTAATAAGAATGTATGTATAGAACCCATATAAGATGGCATGCCATCTCAGGAAGGGAGAGGGGACAGAAGGGGAAAAAATTTAAGACTTATGGAAGTGACTGTTAAAAACTGAAAACAAATAAATTAATTTTAAAAACAAAGATATAGTTCTCAAGAGTTACAAGTATCATCTTCTTGTGTAGGGATGTAAACAGTTTAAGCTTATTGAATACCATGTTTTGTTTTTTCTTTCCATTTTATCTTCTTATGCTTCTCCTGAGTATTGTATATGAAGATCGAATTTTCTGTTCAGTTCTGATTCTTTCATAAGGAATGATTGAAAGTCCCTTTATTTCACTGAAATCCCATCTCTCCCCCTGAAAGATTATGTTCAGTTTTGCTGGGTAGCTGATTCTTGGTTGTAATCCAATCTCCTTTGCCTTCTGGAATATCATATTCCAAGCCCTATGATCCTTTAATGTAGAAACCTGCTAAGTCTTGCATAACCCTGACTGTGGTTCCCCAGTATTTAAATTGTTTCTTTCTGGCTACTTGCAGTATTTTCTCCCTGACCTGATAATTCTGAAATTTGGCTATAATATTTCTTGGAGTTTTCATTTTGGGATTTCTTTTATGAGGTGATTGGTGGATTCTTTCCATTTCTATTTTACCCTCTGGTTCTAGGATATCAGGGTAGTTTTCCCTGATAATCTCTTGAAAGATGCTATCCAGGCTTTTTTCTTTGTTTGTTTCTTTTATCATGGCTTTCAGGTTGTCCAATAATTCTTGAATTCTCTCTCCTGGATCTATTTTCCAGGTCAGTTGTTTTTCTAATGAGGTATTTTACACTTTCTTCTTTTGATTTTGACTGATTTGTGATGTCTCATAGAGTCATTAGCTTCCATTTGTTGAATTCTAATTTTTAAGGAATCATTTTCTTCAGTTAGCTTTTATATTTTCTTTTCCATTTGGCCAATTCTACTTTTTAAGGAACCGTTTTCTTCAGTGGACTCTTTTTCCATTTGGCCAACTGTATTTTTTAAGGAATTGTTTTCTTCAGTCAATTTTTGCCCTTCCTTTGTCAAGCTGTTGATTCTCTTTTGCATCTCTCATTTCTTTCCCCAATTTTTCTTCTATGTCTTATTTGACTTTGAAAATCCTTCTTGAACTCTTCCAAGAAACTTTTTGGGCTTGAAGTCAATTCATATTTCCCTGTGAGGTTTTAGATGTAGGTATATTGCTAATGTTCTCTATTGAGTTTGTGTTTTGATTTTCCCTGTCACCATAGTAACTTTCTAGGTCAACGTTTATTTTTGCTTCTTTCTCATCTTTTTTGCCTATTTCCTGGCTTTTAAAGTTGAGCTCTCCTGCCCGAGCACAGGAAGCACTGGTTCAACCTTCTTGTTATAGGGGCTAAGGGCCTGGTTTTGTGTGCTGGAGTCTCAGGTGCTGACAGCTGAGGGCTGTAGCAGTATCTGGCATGTGCTGAGGCCAGGGAGGGTCTTTCTGTGTTTCCCTGAGGCTACTCTGAAGCACAGGGAGGTCTGGGGCCTGAAGGATGCCTGTTTTCCATAGGCTTCTCTGAAGCACTTAGAAGTCTGGCTGTTGGAGGATGCCTGCCTGCCTGAGGATGCACTGAAGCACGTGGTGGTTTTCAGAGCTAGAGTCTGCTTGTTCCTCTGGCTATACTTAACACATGGTGGGGGGGGGGGAGGTTCTGATGTTTGCATTTACCTGTTCTACCACAAAGGGGCTCATAGTCTTCTACTGCTTTGCTGAGATGGGGTTTGCCAGGACATTTACTGTCCTGAAATGTGCTCCCCTTCTACCTGAGTGAGACAGACCTTTCTTGCCAATCCTCCAAGTTTCTTGGGCTAAAAGACTGTTCCCTGTCTCTCTGCTGTTCCACGATTTGTTCTAGGATACTATTTTATGGTTGTTCAGAGGTGAAGATGGGAGACCAACATCAATTTACTGTTTGCTATCTTGGCTCTTTGTCTTTTGATGTTTTATTTTTTTTTATTCAATTTCATTTGATTTTCATTCTAAATTGTCTTCTTCCCCCAACATTGAGAACACAAGAAAAATAAAACTCTTATAAGTATGAATAATTGTTTTTTTTTAAATACATTTATTTAACTTTCTACATTCATTTTCACAAGATTTTGGGTTCCAAAATTTTCTCCCCATTTGTCCCCTCCACCCTCCCCAATACACTGGACATTCTAATTACCCATATCACCAATCTGCCCTCTCTTCTATCATCCCTCCCTTCCCTTACCCCATCTTCTCTTTTGTCCCGTAGGGCTAGATAACTTTCTATTCCCCATTACCTGTATTTCTTATTTCCTAGTAGCAAGAACAATACTCAACAGTTGATCCTAAAACTTTATGTTCCAGTTTTTCCCCATCCCTCCCTCCCCACCCATTCCCTTTGGAAAGGCAGGCAATTCAATGTAGGCCATATCTGTGTAGTTTTGCAAATGACTTCCATAATAGTCGTGTTGTGTAAGACTAACTATATTTCCCTCCATC